>JAVHLU010001321.1:0-32714 GCA_036785755.1 Colletotrichum ledebouriae | reverse complement strand
CTATAGGGGACTCTATAAGGCGTAATAGTATTAAAGCTAAGTAAGTAAACTTAGTAATAGAAGTTTAGTAGGTTATTATATACCCTATAGAGTAGCCCTTCTTTAAGCAGGTCCTCTATATTACTAAGGCAGAGGTAGCCTAGGTAGCCTAGGCGAATATTAGTAAGTATAGCTTGCGCTAACTACTTTAATATAGAGAGAGCGTTGCTAACGATAGTATAGCGAAGGCGTTAGCTAACCTAATTAAATAAGAGGATAAAGATAGTAACGACTTCTAGCGGGCGAAGTAGTAATAGAGGTAGTATTAGTAGCGTAGGTAGTACGCGAGAGGAAAAGTTAATAGTTTCGTAGTTTAAATAATCAAAAACTACGTTATTATTAATATAAAGTTAAAGATTATAAGGCTATAGGTATATATAAGTGCGGCTATAGTTAGGAGAGGATCACATAACCGAAAGCTATATATTATTAGGAGGCGCGGAGTTAGAAGGTCTATTGCACTTAAGTAGGTAAAATCACTATGCAGTGGCTAGAGGCTAGGGCTATCTTATAATAGTTAACCTATAAATTGAAACGAATATTAATAGTATACTTTAACTATTATATTTTATTTATACTACTAGATATTTAAACTATACTCTAGCTATAAATAAATATAGTTAAGGGAAGTTATTAGTATAAGTATTAAGCTCGGAATTACGCCGCAGCCCCTTCGTAAAAAGACTATAACAAATTCACCTAGTTCGCAGGTATAATTCGGGAAATACTATATAGATATTTTAACCTATACCCTCTACTAGTTAAGGAAAATAATATAAGAACCCTATATATTCCTACTACTTATAAGTAAACCCTCGCATAAAGTCGGACGCGCGCTATACTAGGGCTAATTATATTAGAGCTAAACGGGCTACTAAGGCTCTCGTAGTAACGCCCTTACTAAACCTTCTAATAAGGTGCTATAAAAGCTACTATATAAGATAACTCCTTAACCCAAAAGGTCGACCTTCTAGTAAGGTACTAAAGGTAAAAGCTACTATATAAGATAACTCCTTAACCTAAAAGGTCGACCTTCTAGTAAGGTGCTATAAATACTATTATATAAGAGGTAACTCCTTAACTAAAGAGGTCTTTCCTAAGAGGTTCTTATAGCTAGAAGTATAAGAAGCTCTGCTGCTATAAGTAGGGCCTTATGCCTCTCCCTCTTCCTTATCCTTATCTAACCCACGATAGTATAAGTATACTTATAGTAAAAGGTTTAATTTAAAGAAAGCTATTAATATATAGGTATTATACTAATACTATATTTATGTTATATTTTTAATATAATAGGGCTCGAATTATTAACCGGGAGTATATTAATACTAAGTTAACTATATAGGTAATAGGAACCCTACTAAGCTTTTGAGACTAAAGTATTATAGCAAGAGCCTAAGCAAGCTTAACGCCTTAGAGTTATAAGTTAATTATAATCATAATATAATATTTATCTAATTCTAGTAGGTTAAAAGTAAGCTTCCTAAGGTTAATAAATACCTTAAGGCTGTGAGGTAATTATTATTAAAGATATACTCCTAAGCGCTTTATTATCTAATATACCTATACGTTCCTAGTATAAGTTACCTAGTATTTAAGTATAGTAAAAGTAAGTTAGTAATATATAATAGGAATATAATAATAATATTATACAGACGTAATTATATAAGTATAAGAAGTAACTCATAAGGACCTTTTAAGCGTTATTAATAAGATAATTAGTTAATTAATTATAAGCTAGATAATAAGCTTACTATTAAATTAGAGCTATAGAATACTCGGACTTAGAAGCTTAAAGTATTACTTAGAATATAGAAGTAGTAAAAGTAGGGGTTTTTATTATACTTTTATTATATTGTTATTATACTTATACTATATCTATATTATATTTATAATTTGCTCTAATCTCTTTATAGCTTATATCTTTTATACTTCTTCTCTAAATATATTCTATATTAAATAATCTAAAATATTACTTAAATAAAGATCTAGGTATTATAATACTCTAGCCTTAGAGTAATTATTATACTAATTATATTTTAATAAGTTAAGCTTCGATCGAATTAAGCTAATATTAACCTAGATAATATTTTAGTTGACAACTTAGTTATATTTTAAGTATAATTTAAAAACTTATTTTTCTACTCTATAGTTTAGGAAGTATAGCTCAAGTATTACCTTCTTAGACTTAGATATTATAATATTTAGAGGGCTTAGAGTTAAGGAGTATTAATTTATTAGGTATAATATAGTTATAATTTAAATATATCTTATATTATTTAGGGTTAGGAAGAGATTAGGTATCTAATAGGTATTTTCCTATTATATCTCCCTCTTCCTCTAAACTATCTAATTTAGAAGCCTCTAAGTTATTAGTATTAATAAGTTTAGCTAGGATAGAAAGGGGATTAAGGTCTTAAGGGTTATCAAGAAGCTTATAATAGAGAGCTACTACTTATTAATTATACTTTAATTATATCTAGGGTATACTTTATACCATTAATCTTAGTAATATAATTAGAGCTAATATTTCCTTACTTATTAATAATATAAGCCTTCTTATAGTATACCTTTTATAATAAGCGAGAGTTATCTAATTTATAAAGGGTTCCTTTAGGTCTATTAATTAGATTATTATTATATTAAATATATCTTTCTTATCTATCTCCTATTGAGTTCGGAATTACGCCGCAGCCCCTTCGCAAAAAGACTATAATAAATTTACCTAGTTTATAGGTACAATTCGGGAAATACTATATAGGTATTTTAACGTATACCCTCTACTAGTTAAAGAAAATAATATAAGAACCCTATATATTCCTACTACTTATAAGCAAACCCTCTAAATATTACTATATAAAGTCAGATACGCGCTATACTAGGGCTAATTATATTAGAGCTAAATAGGCTACTAAGGCTCTTATAGCCTAGAAACGCCCTTACTAAACCTTCTAGTAAGGTAAAAGCTACTATATAAGATAACTCCTTAACCTAAAAGGTTAACCTTCTAGTAAGGTACTAAAGGTAAAAGCTACTATATAAAATAACTCCTTAACTTAAAAGGTCGACCTTCTAGTAAGGTACTAAAAGTATTATAAACGCTACTATATAAGAAGTAACTCCTTAACTAAAGAGGTTTTTCCTAAGAGGTTCTTATAGCTAGAAGTATAAGAAGCTCTACTACTATAAGTAGGGCCTTATACCTCTCCCTCTTCCTCATCCTTATTACTATAACCTATAATAAATCCTTAACTATATTAGTACTAAACCCTATATATAAAAACGCTAAGCTTACGCGAGGTATACCCTTTAATACTATTAATATACGAGAGCTTACTAGAGAGTTTAGTATTAATATAATTAATAAAACCCGCTCCTTTTTTAATTACCTTATTATATATAGAGAGTGAATTATTAATATTACCCTTAAGAGGGCTCTTATTATTACCCTTAAAGGGGATACTCGCTATTATATTATAGCTAAGTAAGTAGACTTAGTAATAAAAGCTATATAGGTTATTATATACCCTATAGAGTAGCTCTTCTTTAAGTAGGTCCTCTGCACTATTAAGGCAGAGGTAGCCTAGGCCCCTTAGGGCTTAAACGTTAGTAAGTATAGCTTATGCTAAATAGAGAGAGCGTTACTAATAATAGTATAGCTACTGCGAAGGCGTTAGCTAACCCGATCGAATAAGAGGATAAAGATAGTAACGACTAGCGGACGAAGCAGTAATAGAGGCGGTATTAGCAGCGCGGGTAGTGCGCGGGAGGAAAAGTCGATAGTTTCGTAGTTTATTAAATAATTAAAAACCACGTTATTATTAATATAAAGTTAAAGATCGCGAGGCTATTAATAGGCACGTATAAGTGCAGCTATAGTTAGGAAAGGTAGTTAGTAAGATCACGTGACCGAAGGCTATATATAACTAGGAGGCGCGGAGTAAGAAGGTCTATTACACTTAAGCAGGTAAAATCACTATGTAGTGGCTAGAGGCTATAACTCTACCTATCAATAGGTAAGAATATTAAGAGTAGACTTAAAAGATATATAAAATAATTCATAGATCTAATTAAAAGAGGTTATCTAAATTAGGCGCGGATTTACTAAGAAAATACTAGAAAATAAGGTATAGGATTATTAAAGTACTAGTTATAATAATATATAAATAATACTAAAGTCTAATATACTCTTCTCCTCTACGCTCTACTCTATAGTCTTCTTATAATAAGCCTATATACTAAGGGGGCTTTTTAAAAGCTATATAGCTAAGTCTATCTTATCTTATCCTAATCATCCCCTCGAGACTCTTTATAATATTATAAAAAAGAGTCTTAAAAAAATAAAGGAAACTACTTTATAGAAATAATAAGTAAACTCTATTTATAGACCCCTTCTATTAATAATATCTTCTTAGTAGGTAATCTAATTACTAAGAAGGTCCTTTAGGTTTACCTATCTTCTATTATAAGTTATATCTTAATAAAGGTCTTACTACCTCTTCCTCTTTATTATACTCCTTATCCTACTCGAATCCTTAATATAGCTAAAACTACCCGCTTTATTATATTAGGCGCGAAAGGTTATAATAATATACTCCCTTAGGTATATTTTACTCGATCTAATCCTCTTACTTAACCCTCTACTAGATATAGTTTATATAACTATAGTTATACTTATTTAAAGGATTAGATTGCTTAGGATATAATAGTATATCTATAAGTATAGTTCTTAGGCGTAGCTTAATAGTTATATTATAACTCAGTATCTATAAGACTTATAACTAAAGCTAATATCTAAGGTATTGAAGCTTATTATCTAGTATTTAAATAAAGTAAACCTGAGTAATACTAATAATTTATAAATATATCGAGGAATATCTACTATAAGAGATAGTATAATATTATTACTATTTCTAAAGTCTATTATATTACTATCTATAAGTAAAGGAGTAGGAGCGTATAGAGGGAAGAAAGGTGCTTTCTTAAAGTCTTCTTAGCTTAATAGGGTATCTTATAGAGCTATACTACTATTAATAATTAAGTTATAGAACTCTGTAGTAATTATAGATATATATTAGGTAACTAAGGGAATCTTAGAGTTAGTAAATAATATACTATTACTTAAGGTTATACTACTAAAATATAGTAATAGTAATCTTTCTTAAATTAGAGCTTTAGCTTATTTAATATACTAGAGGCTATATATAATCTATCCCTCTATTAAACTAAATTAACTATATAAGTATTAATTAATAGGAGCTTTTAGAGTTATTAAGGAGCTCCTATCTTATAATACTATATATTAAGGTCGTATATAGCCTTAATAAAGCACTAATTACTATTCTAGTCCTATATAGAGTTATAATAGAAGTAGTAGCTAGTTAACTAGTTTATAAAGATTATAACCTAGTAATAATTACTATAATTTAGTAAAAAGAAGGCCCTAGTAGTATCCTAAAAGTTAATTACCTCTACCTTGTTAAGCTCTATAGAAGCTTTATTAAGCTCTTTCCTAGGCTATTAAGCTAGTTTATAGATTAGGGTATAGATATTACGAGGGTAGCTCTTAATTATAAACCTAAAAAGGACTATAACCTCTAAATTATCTAACTCTTCCTATTTTATAACCTTCTCTTATATATTATAGAGGTCTGATAAATATTCTACCTAAGCTAAAGTTATAATAAGTAACCCTCTTCTATATTAGGTTATGAAGTAATTCGTAGACTCTTAGCTCTATTATATATATTATAGGACTACTAGTATAGGCTTGCCTTTATTTAATATAAAGTTCCTTTTAGGTTTTATAATATTAAATATTACTAAGGTATTAATAGGGTTAAATATAATATCTTTTAGGGTAATAAGGGCTAAGTAGGGTAATATAAATAGTTTAATAGACCTAGGGTAGTTAAAATACTTTCTAAAGTTAGCTAGTTACTATAAGTTATAATCTCTATTCTACTTCTTATAGTTATTCCTTCTTCTTATATTCTAAATACGTAGCTCTTTTAATAATCCTTCCTCTCTATCTAGGTCTTTTAAATTAGTAGGAATTATTAAGCTAGTTTATAAATTAGTATTCCTAGGTATTAGTAGATAAATATCTATTATATCTAAAGAGGAAACCTCTAGGTCTATAAATCAAGAGGTATATTTAGCTATTTAATATTTAATATTCTCTTAAGCTATCCCTTTCTTAATATGTTTATCTCTTAATTTAAAGTATTAATTATATAGAAGTCTATTTACTCTTAATTAGACCTAATATCCTTAAGGAGGTATTTTATTAGTAAAAGCTATTAATAAATAATTAATCTAAGCTTAATATCTTATTATAATAAGCTACTTTAGAGGTACTAGGCTTCTAATTTATATAAAGGACTTAAGCTAATTAATAAAGTAGAGACTAGAGGCTTATAATAGAGGGTTTATATATTAAAGTTCTATTAGGTATAGCTATCTTATTAAAACTTCCTTAGTATTATATCTTAGTAGAAAGCTCCTAGTAATAAGTTTTAGGGTTTATAGTTATCTTTTAGCTCTTCTCTTTAACTACTAACTATTATAAAACTAGTTTCTCCTATCTTATAAGTTAATTAGTAAACTTATAATAACTACTTTAGTAGACTTAGGCGCTTATAAATAAATAAGGAGTATATTAGGGGACTTAACTTTAATTTAAATAATTATAATATCTCTTATATCTCTATCTTTAAAATCGTTTTCTATACCTCTAATTATCTTATAGTAGAGTAGTTAGCTAGGCTTAATAAGCCTTATAAAGTAATATATAACTACTAAGATATCCTTAGTATATATTAGTGTTACTAATTCGAGTATACTAATAGTATTAAATATACTAGCTATAACTTACTATAAGTATAAACGGCGAATTATCTTCTCTACTACTTCTAAGGTTTTATTCTAATACTTAATAAGGATATATTTTAATAATATATTTAAAAAGGTCTATCTAACTAGGGATATTATCCTTCCTAAGTAGAAGGCGTATCCTATATTTAATTAGCTAAGGCTAGTAACTAAGCTTATTAAGAGGTCTAAAGCCTAGGATATCTCTATTATTTTATCCCCATACCTAAAACCTACTTATACTTAGTTTATTAAATATAAGCTCTATTAAAGGCTTATTTTTAAGGATAGAAAGGTTTAAGGATTTTAACTCCTAGATCTATATATCTAACGCTTTAGAATTATAAAAAATAACTTTTCTTATTATAATATATTAGAAGAAAAGTTAATAAAGGGTATATATAAGTAATTTATAAACTGAAGAGCTAAATAGAAGTAATATTTAAAGAAAAGAAGGAGCTATAATATCGTAATTAGTATTCTATAGTTAATAGATAAATTAAACTTAAAGGTAAATAATATATATATAGGAGAGAGAGAAACTAGAGGGTTTAAGGGGTTAGGAGTATATTATTATATCTACTAATTAATTTAAAATATAATAACTTATTAGTAGCTTATAGAAGGAATAATTAACTCTCCTCCCTTACTCTCTTTAGCTTTAATAAGTAAAACGAACTTAGGATAAAAAACCTATAATAAATAGAATAGTAAATCAAGGCGGTTATATATAGTAAAAGAATAAAGGAAATAATAATTAGTAATAGCTATTAAAATAAGTAGCCTAGTTATAAATTAAATAAATATTCTCCTCTATTCTCTATTATTAACTTCTCCTCCTATAATAACTACTTTTACCTAGCTACTTTAATCTTTATTTAACCCCTTTATACTTTCTTTCTTATATCTATAAATTATATCTTCTTATTATAGCTAATTATAACTTCCTTATTTTAAGTATTAAAAATACTAATTAATCTCGCCCTTATTATCTCCTATTAGTAATAACCCTTTAGGTCCTTAGTCCTAATATCCCTATACTTAAAATAAAGAAAAATAATATATCTCTTTTTATCTAGTACTCTAATAACTAACTTTAGGTATTCTTTCTCTTCCTTTTATTATCCCTATACCCTCTAGCTAATAATTATAATTCTTAAGTAGCTATAAGCTTTATTTAGCTTTAACTTAATATCCCTAGTAATAAATACTTAGAGGTAGCCTTTATATTATAGATATTCTCTAATAAGACTACTAAGGTAATAAAACTAGCTTTCTAGAAGGCTTATCTTAGTAAATAGGACTTTAAATAAATATTTAGGGTAACTAAGGGGTCTAGAGAATTCTACTATTAAGTCTTTATCTATACTTCTACTATATTCCTTACTAGATCGTAAGAGATAAAGGTCTTTTAGCGCGTAGTAGTTATATATAATTTCTTTATTTAATCCTAAGGTAATTATAATATAATACCTAATATCTACTATAAAGAGCAGGCTTATACTACTAGGAACCTTATAACTAGTATTTATATCTATAAACTATATTTTAAATATATCTCTATACTAAGTACTTCTTATACTAACTACCTTTTCTATAAAACGTAAGAGAATTACTTATATAATAATCTAAGTATTTATAAATACTATAAGTATAGAATAAGAATAGGTTTATAAATTATTAACTAAAATAAGTTATAATAAAAGAAACCTTATATATCCTCTAGATCCTCTATCTTAATATACCCCTTCTTCTTTTCCCTTATTATCTTAGGAATCTTAATAACTAATTATTATCTAGCTTTTAAAGCTTTAATTACCTTCTCTAAATCCTTTAAATATTATTTTAATTATACTACTAATTATAATAAATCCTCCTCTTTCTCCTAATTATTTTCTCTAAGTACTATAGGTTCCTCCTCCTCTTCTTTAGGTATATAATTATTATATTCTTTATTCCCTAGCGCTAGGAAGACTTTTACTAGGTTTCTTTCTAAATTAGATCTATAAATATCTAAATTACTTAGTTCTTAATACCTTTTAGGAGCTTAAATAAATTTATAAAGTTAATTCCTACTAAATATCTTTCTAATAACCTTATTACTTACTAATATTACTAATTAATATAATAGAGCGTTTAGAGCTTATAATAGGATATAGAAGGGACCTTACTATTAGTAGTTAAGCTTTTTAATAGATAACTTATTAATAGAGCCCTTAATATTAAATAGTAGTACTAAACTACCTACCTCTAGCCTCTCCTTCCTTATAATCCTCTTATATTAACTATTATAATATTCTATAGCTTTCTTATATTAACTATTAATTATCTTTTTAGCTTATTTTCTATCCTTATTAAGTTATAGGAAGGCTTATAAATATATTTAAACCTCCTCTTCTTTTATTATTACTAAATCCTAATTAAGAACCCTCTAGGTTAGCATTAGGGTTTTAATA
The DNA here is from genome assembly GCA_036785755.1 of Colletotrichum ledebouriae. NCBI lineage: Eukaryota > Fungi > Ascomycota > Sordariomycetes > Glomerellales > Glomerellaceae > Colletotrichum > Colletotrichum ledebouriae. Next base: position 23,349 of record JAVHLU010001321.1, on the reverse strand, counting down.
GGAGTAATAGGTTTAAATCTATATTGAGCTCGGAATTACGCCGCAGCCCCTTTGCAAAAAGACTATAACAAATTCACCTAGTTCGCAGGTATAATTCGGGAAATACTATATAGGTATTTTAACCTATACCCTCTATTAGTTAAGGAAAATAATATAGGAACCCTATACGTTCCTACTACTCGTAAGTAAACCCTCGTATAAAGTTAGACGCGCGCTATACTAGGGCTAATTATTTCGGAGCTAAATAGGCTACTAAGGCTCTCGTAGTAACGCCCTTACTAAACCTTCTAGCAAGGTAAAAGCTACTATATAAGATAACTCCTTAACCTAAAAGGTCGACCTTCTAGTAAGGTGCTATAAATACTACTATATAAGAAGTAACTCCTTAACTAAAGAGGTCTTTCCTAAGAGGTTCTTATAGCTAGAAGTATAAGAAGCTCTATAAGTAGGGCCTTATACCTCTCCCTCTTCCTTATCCTTATCCCTTAACTATATTAATACTAGACCCTATATATAAATATACTAAGCCTAAGCAAGGCACGCCCTTTAATATAAATAATATAGAGGGGATTACTAGAGAGTTTAGCCTTAATATAATTAATAAAACCCGCTCCTTTATTAACTACTCTGCTATATATAGAGAGTATATTATTAGTATAGCCCTTAAGAGGGCTTACCTTAATACCCTTATAGGGGACTCTATAAGGCGCGATAGTATTAGAGCTAAGTAAGTAAACTTAGTAATAGAAGTTTAGCAGGTCGTTATATACCCTATAGAGTAGCCCTTCTTTAAGCAGATCCTCCGCATTACTAAGGTAGAAGCAGCCTAGGCAGCCTAGGCCTATTAGGGCTTAAACGTTAGTAAGTACGGCTTATGCCGAATAGAGAGAGCATTACTAACAATAGTATAGCTAGTAGATAAAGCAGTAATAGAGGTAGTATTAGCAGCGCGGGTAGTGCGCGAGAGGAAAAGTTAATAGTTTCGTAGTTTAAATAATTAAAAACCACGTTATTATTAATATAAAGTTAAAAATCGTGAGGCTATTAACAGGCACGTATAAGTATAGCTATAGTTAGGAAAGTTACGATCACGTGACCGAAGGCTATATATTATCAGGAGGCGCGGAGTTAGAAGGTCTATTGCACTTGAGCAGGTAAAATCACTATGCAGTGGCCAGAGGCCGGTTTAAATCTATATAAAAGATAGAAAGGGCTAAAGCTAGGTAAAGTATAAATACTTAATTAGTCTATAAATAGGGCGGCGGGAAGGTATAGTTAAGGGTTAATATCTCTCTATCCTCTAGTTTATATTAATAATATATAAGTAATTAGCTAATAACTAATCTTAACTATACTATTAGCCCTTAGGTTATATATAGATATTACTTTCCTCCTTATACTATATTTCTTATTAAATTTAATAATAGTATCCTTATTCTCTAGCCCTCTATTAATAACAAGTTCGCTATATAACCTATAGTAATAGACGATCTCTTCCTAGATAAACTTAGCGATCTCTATTCAAATTACTCTCTTAAGCTAGTAAGCTTTAGACTATCCTATTAGTAAATCCTTTACCTTAATAAGGTATTACTTACCTACTCTCTATATATCTAACGAGATCCTAGTAAAGGGTAGTCTCTTTAGGGAGCTATAAGTCCTTATATTATCTATATATTAAGCTCTCCTTCTTTAATAATTAGGGTAACGTTTTAGGGATTTACTAATCTCTATATATATACTAGCCTAGATATAATAATTAGATAGTCTTCTAGCTATAGCTTACTTATCTTAATAATTACTCTCTTTATAAGCCTTTATAATTAGCTTCTTCTACTACTTAGGATTATTAATAACTCGTTATAATATTAGCTTTTAATTTATTAGTTTAATAAAAAGTAAGTAGTTTTAAATATTATAATCTAACGCTCTAGTCTTAAAATTATAATATCTTACTAGTTAAATTCCTAGAGGGCGTCTCTATATTATTAAATAGTAAGCGATTTATTAAGAACGTACTAAATAGGTCTGCGAATTATTAAGAAGTATATCTAGGATATTTATTATATTACTAATAACCTCTATATTTCCTACTAGGACCTCCTCTATATATTACTTATTACTATAGTATTAAGCCTAATTAAAAAAGGAACTAGTTTCTATATCTATAAAGAAGGTTTATAAATTAATCTAAGAGTTAATCTCCCCCTTAGCTTCCTTAGTTATAATATTAGAAGGTCCCCGGGGTCTTTATAATAAGCTATCTACTATTATATTCTAAGTACTATAGATATATTATACTTCGAAGTTTAATATTTAAATCTATATAATCTAGTAAATAATTAGGGCTCCTAGGAGGTCTATAGCTGCTGTATTAAGTTATATAATTAATATCTAAGCGTCTATCTCTAGGATAAAGTATTATTTATATAAATAGTTATATACCCTCTTAAAGCCTTTAGAATACTATATAATTCCTTCTTCCTAGTATTATATAATAGCTCTAGAGTACTACTCTTAAAGCGAGAGACTACGCGCTAGTTATTAATAAATTATCCTAGGACTCCGCCCTATCCTATATTACTAGTATTAACTATGTGGTAGATGTCTCCTCCTTTAGAGCAATAGTCTATTGAGCTCGGAATTACGCCGCAGCCCCTTCGCAAAAAGACTATAATAAATTTACCTAGTTCGCAGGTATAATTCGGGAAATACTATATAGGTATTTTAACCTATACCCTCTATTAGTTAAGGAAAATAATATAGGAACCCTATACGTTCCTACTACTCGCAAGCAAACCCTTATATAGAGTTAGACGCGCGCCGCACTAGGGCTAATTATATTAGAGCTAAATAGGCTACTAAGGCTCTTATAGCCTAGAAACGCCCTCGCTAAACCTTCTAGCAAGGCGCTACGAAAGCTACTATACGAGATAACTCCTTAACCTAAAAGGTTAACCTTTAAGTAAGGTGCTAAAGGTACTACGAAAGCTACTATATAAGATAACTCCTTAACCTAAAAGGTTAACCTTCTAGTAAGGTGCTATAAATACTACTATATAAGAGGTAACTCCTTAAAAGAGGTCTTTCCTAAGAGGTTCTTATAGCTAGAAGTATAAGAAGCTCTACTACTATAAGCAGGGCCTTATACCTCTCCCTCTTCCTTATCCCTTAACTATATTAGTACTAAACCCTATATATAAAAACGCTAAGCTTGCGCGAGGTATACCTTTTAATATTAATAACGCGCGAGAGCTTGCTAGAGAGTTTAGTATTAATATAATTAATAAAACCCGCTCCTTCTTTAACTACTCTATTATATATAGAGAGCGTATTATTAGTATAGCCCTTAAGAGGGCTCTTATTAATACCCCTAGAGGGGATACTCGCTATTATATTATAGCTAAGTAAGTAGACTTAGTAGTAGAAGCTAAGTAGGTTATTATATACCCTATAGAGTAGCCCTTCTTTAAGCAAGTCCTCTATACTATTAAGGCAGAGGTAGCCTAGGCCTCTTAGGGGTTAGTAAGTATAGCTTATGCTAACTAATAGAGAGAGCGTTGCTAATAATAGCATAGCTAGCGGATAAAGCGGTAATAGAGGTAGTATTAGTAGCGCGGGTAGTGCGCGAGAGGAAAGGTTAATAGTTTTATAGTCTATTAAATAATTAAAAACCACGTTATTATTAATATAAAGTTAAAGATCGTGAGGCTATTTAGTATAATAGGTATATATAAGTATAGCTATAGTTAGGAAAGGATCACGTGACTAAAGGCTATATATTATTAGGAGGCGCGGAGTTAGAAGGTCTATTGCACTTAAGCAGGTAAAATCACTATGCAGTGGCTAGAGGCTAGGAATAGTCTATAGTAATAAGGATTAGGGCCCTTATAAGTATTATTTCTAAGATATTTATAGCTATTTATTACTTCTCCTCCTAGCTAAATAAGGTATTCTTCTTAAGTAAGTTAGTAAGTAGCTTTATAATAATAGAGTAGTCCTTTACCTAGGATCTATAGAACGTTATAATCCTAAGGAAAGCCCTTAACTCTATTAAATTAGTATAAGTACCCTATTCGCAGATCTTAACTATCTTTGCTTCCTCTAGATAACGCCTATCAGTACTATAAATATAGCTAATAATTATTGTTACTTCCTAGGCTTACTATAACTTAATTACTATTACTATATACTCTATTAACTCTAAATTAACTAGGACCTTATTAATGTTCTATAAATATTCTAAATCAAATCTATAAATCCCTAGATAAGACTTAACCTCTTTTTTATTATATTATAACGTTAGTCTTTTAATAATAATATTATTAAGGGAGGCTTTATAGTAGCTAGGGATAAGGTTATATAGGATTCTAATTATAACCTATATAAACCAAGTAACTAAGTTTATTACTCCTTAAGGTAATATATATATCTATAGTAATCTAGTAAGTAATACGAACGTCGTTAAGTCTCTACTTATAAGGTCTAAGGGGACTTAAGTATATTCTAAGAAGAAGTCTAGTAGTAATAATAGTTAATATATAGCGAAGTCTTCTAAAAGGCTATCCGCTAAAAGGGGTAGTATTGTATATTATATTATAACTATCTTTATCTTAGTTACTAAGTTAATAAGCCTTATCTTATTATCTTTCGTTTATATAAGGAAGAATAGATTATAATAAGCTATATAACTTTACTTAAGGATTCCCTTCTTTTATCTATCCTTTAGAATTATAATAATATCCTACTCTAGTCCTCTTAATATTAGGATTCCTTTTACTTACTATACCTTATATAATACTATTTAAATTATTTATAGAGGTATAATAGAAAGGTATATAGAGCTATAATACTTAAATTCCTAGGCTAAAGCCTTCTCTCTCGTAGTAAGAATAGCTAAAAGGAGCTTCTTTTCTTTAAGCTATAAGTAATTAATAGTCTTTAGGATAGCTTCTTATTAAGCTCTTATAAGCCTTATTCCTTATTTAATAATTAAAAACTTTAATATAACTAGGCTTATAAATAGGGCGCTAGGATCTAATATTATATTTTTCTTAGCTTTTACCTATACTTTTAACTTCTACTCTAGGTCTCTATTAAGGGTTAAACTATCTAATATAGTATTATTAATAAGTTAGATCTTCTTATTTTTTATCTTATATATTATATTAATATCTTCTATTAGTAATATAGGCGTTATTAGTATAGGTTTTCAATTATTATAGGAGAAAGTAGTATCTATAGTTATAATAACTTTAATACCTTTCTAATATACTAACTTATACTTCCTCCTAGGTACTTTCTTCTTTAATATTCTTTTCTTAGGTCTATAAATATAATATTAATAATTAATACTATAGCTATTATATCCTACTATATACCCTATACTTATAATCGCTTTGCAGATCTTATTAAGCTTAGGGGTAACTTCGTTATAGATTATAATCTCTAGGATTTTATTAAAAATTAATCTAAACTCTTTAAAAATAGTAATAATTTCCTTATCTAGGTCTAACTATTACTTAACTTCGTCTAGTAAGTTATAAGAGCTTTTAAAAGCTTTTTCATTACTTTAATATCCTAGCGTGCCCTTATACTCCATAGCATTATATCTAGCTCTCCCTTATCCTTAGCGTTATTAACTTAGTAATTATTTCCTATAAAATCTAAGCTTATTATTATATTAAGTCTATTAGTAATAGCCTCTATTTCCCCTCCTCTATAGGAGATAAGAGGGTATATTAATACTAAAAAGAAATAAAGTAGTCTATCTTAGTAATAATTTCTAAGAAGCGAGTAGTTAAGTCTCTTATATAGAACAATAGCAGGATATTAATCTTAATATAGCCTCTGGCCACTGCATAGTGATTTTACCTGCTTAAGTGTAATAGACCTTCTAACTCCGCGCCTCCTAATAATACATAGCCTTTAGTCACGTGATCCTTTCCTAACTATAGCTGCACTTATATATACCTATTAATAGCCTCACGATCTTTAACTTTATATTAATAATAATATGGTTTTTAATTATTTAAACTATAAAACTATCGACTTTTCCTCTTGCGCACTACCCGCGCTGCTAATACTACCTATATTACCGCTTCGTCCGCTAGTCCTCTTGTTTAATCGGGTTAGCTAATGCCTTCGCAGCTATGCTATCGTTAGTAATACTCTCTCTATATTAAAGCAGTCGGCGCAAGCTATACTTACCGACCCCTAATAGGCCTAGGCTGCCTAGGCTACCTCTACCTTAGTAATATAGAGGACCTACTTAAAGAAGGGCTACTCTATAGGATATATAATAACCTACTAAACTTCTACTACTAAGTTTACTTACTTAGCTCTAATACTATCGCGCCTTATAGAGTCCCTTATAGGGGTATTAAGGTAAGCCCTCTTAAGGGCTATATTAATAATATACTCTCTATATATAGCGGAGTAGTTAATAAAGGAGCGGGTTTTATTAATTATATTAAGGCTAAACTCTCTAGTAACCCCTTTTATATTATTTATACTAAGGGGTATACCTCGCTTAGGCTTAGCGTATTTATATTTAGAGTCTAGTACTAATATAGTTAAGGGATAAGGATAAGGAAGAGGGAGAGGTATAAAGCCCTACTTATAGTAGTAGAGCTTCTTATACTTCTAGCTATAAGAACCTCTTAGGAAAGACCTCTTTAGTTAAGAAGGTACCTCTTATATAATAGCGTTTACTTTACTAGGAAGTTAACCTTTTAAGTTAAGGAGTTATCTTATATAGTAGCCTTTATAGCACCTTACTAGAAGGTTTAGCGAGGGCGTTACTACGAGAGCCTTAGTAGCCTATTTAGCTCTAATATAATTAGCCCTAGTGCGGCGCGCGTCTAACTTTATATAGTAATATTTAGAGGGTTTGCTTATAATTAGTAGGAATATATAGGGTTCTTATATTATTTTCCTTAACTAGTAGAGGGTATAGGTTAAAATACCTATATAGTATTTCGTAAATTATACTTACGAACTAAGTGAATTTGTTATAGTCTTTTTGCGAAGGGACTGCGGTGTAATTCCGAACTTAATTAATCTTAATATTCCTAGACTAAAGGACTCCAATAATCTAGTTCTATATATAATCTAGCGTTACTTAAGTCTTTAAGATAAAAAAAGCTCCTAGTACTAGGTCCTTATTATAAGTATTTTTAAGGAAAATAAAAAAGCTAATATTTTAAATCTAATTACTACTAATATAAACGTCGTTTATAATTACGCTTACGAATTAGGTCCTCTACTATTTATTAGTAATCCCGCAGATCCCTATATCTATCTTAACTATATCGCTCTATAAGGCCTCTGGCCACTACATAGTGATTTTACCTGCTTAAGTGCAATAGACCTTCTAACTCCGCGCCTCTAGATAATATATAGCCTTTAGTCACGTGATCCTCTCCTAACTATAGCTATACTTATATATACCTATAGCCTCACGATCTTTAACTTTATATTAATAATAACGTAGTTTTTAATTATTTAAACTATAAAACTATTAACTTTTCCTCTCGTATACTACCCGCGCTGCTAATACCGCCTTTATTACCGCTTTATCCGCTAGAAGTCGTTACTATCTTTACTATGCTATCGTTAGTAACGCTCTCTCTATAAGTAGTCAGCGCAAGCCGTACTTACCGACGTTTAAGCCCTAATAGGCCTAGGCCGCCTAGGCTGCCTCTACCTTAGCAATATCGAGGGCCTACTCGAAGAAGGGCTACTCTATAGGGTATATAATAACCTACTAAACTTCTGCTACTTACTTAGCTCTAATACTATTATACCTTATAGAGTCCCCTATAGGGGTATTAAGCTAAGCCCTCTTAAGGGTTATATTAATAGTATACTCTCTATATATAGTAGAGTAGTTAATAAAGGAGCAGGTTTTATTAATTATATCGAGGCTAAACTCTCTAGGAACCCCCTCTATATTATTTATACTAAATAGCGTGCCTCGCTTAGGCTTAGCGTATTGATATACAGGGTCTAGTGCTAATATAGTTAAGGATTTATCGTGGGTTATAGGTATGCCTAGGAGTTCGTATAGGATAAGGATAAGGAAGAGGGAGAGGTATAAGGCCCTGCTTATAGCAGTAGAGCTTCTTATACTTCTAGCTATAAGAACCTCTTAGGAAAGACCTCTTTAGTTAAGGAGTTACCTCTTATATAGTAGTATTTACCTTACTAGAAGGTCGACCTTTTAAGTTAAGGAGTTATCTTATATAGTAGCTTTTATAAAACCTTTAGTACCTTGCTAGAAGGTCGACCTTTTAGGTTAAGGAGTTATCTTATATAGTAGCTTTTACCTTACTAGAAGGTTTAGAGAGGGCGTTTCTAGGCTATAAGAGCCTTAGTAGCCTATTTAGCTCTAATATAATTAGCCCTAGTATAGCGCATATCCGACTTTATACGAGGGTTTACTTATAAGTAGTAAGAACGTATAGGGTTCCTATATTATTTTCCTTAACTAGTAGAGGGTATAGGTTAAAATACTTATATAGTATTTCCCGAATTATGCCTGCGAACTAGGTGAATTTATTATAGTCTTTTTGCAAAGGGGCTGCAGCGTAATTCCGAGCTTAATATCGCTCTATAAGCCTAGGCGCTTAATATAACCTTTACTAATAAGGTTAATAGCAGAGCTACTATTAATAATCCCCCTAATTAATATATTCGCAGGGCTACGAAGGGTAATAGTAATCTACTAGTAGGTTATAATAAGGTCTAGGATAGTAATATATCTTAGTATAGAAGTAATACTAAATCCAAATCTTTTATTATAGCGCCTATTTTGAAAATAGGATTAATTATATAGTAATTAAATTAAATTACCTTAATCTATAAATCCTTAGGTAAGTCTATAGAAATAGTAGCTAAAGTTACTTAGCCTTTAGAATAGCTCTTATTATTATTCTATTAATCTATTTATTTCTATAGCTCCTCGTTACTAGCTCCTATCTTATTAAATTAATCTAGAAACGTAATATTAGTAGGAATAAAGACCTCTTATACCTTCAAGTTATATTTATTCTTATACTTATTAATTATAGCTTTAGTAGTATTATAAACTATTCTATTCTAATTAGGCTAGTTTTAAGAAAGAAAGGCTTTAGGGATAGCTACCTTCCTATTTACTCTCTTATTATATAGCTTAAGGGTAAGAGTATAGCTAGTTTATAAATTACTATATTAAATCCGAGTCGTATCTTATTTATAATACTTCTACTACTTAACTTATTCCTTAGGGGCGTCTAGTAGTATAGCGTCTTTAGCTTCTTCCCTATTATCTAGTAGCTCTATAACTCTCTAGGTAATTTAAATAGGAGGGTCTTAAATTATAAGTAGGTCTATTATCTAGGGAGCCTAGTAATAATAAGTATTATAAGGTTCTATAAAATAACCTCTAGCTTTCCCTCTTTTTATAATAGTAATATTTTCTATAAGGTTAATATACTAGTTCTTTAGCTTAAAGCTAAAGAACGTTATATCTATAAAGTTATATAATTATATAGTATCTTTTAATAAATTTATAAAGCTAATAGATAGTTTAGGGCGTGTCCTATTATAATTAATAACTCTTATAACCTCTTCTAGAAGCTTTAGCTACTACTTTTCTACTAACTTACTTATAGTAACTATATAGTATATAAAGGTATCCTTTTTAATTAGGATATACCTTAAAATCGTCTAGCTATTAGTTAATTTATAATTATAGCTTTTACTAATAATACCTATCTTAACCTTAGTACTTATATCTAGGGTGCTAATAAAGTAGTAGGGCGATATATAGTAGTAGACCCTATTCTAGCTAGCCTTAAGACACTTAATATAGCTAATAACGATATAGTAAATAGCGCTATAAAACTCACAGGCCCCTATAGCCTAGAAAGGCACGTACTATAATAGCCTATCTTACTAGAAGCCTCTATAGCCTCCCCTTGCTCTATCTCTTCTAAATCCCTAGTATTATTAGTATCCTCCTTAGTAATCTCTATATCTAGCTTATAAGTAAAAGTATTATTATTATTAGTATTAAGTTTATAAATAGTCCTAAGATTATTACTTATAAGGTTTAGTAGCTTCTATAGCGTTTAGATTAAAAGTATTATCTCCTTAGCTAGTAACCTTTTTAATAAGAGTTAAGATATCTATCTTATAATTAGCCCTATTAATATTTAGGGTCCTAAAGTTCTCTATAAGAGAGTTAATAATTAAGCTAGTAATCTAGGCTATAGAAGTTTCCTTAGCTTTAGCGCTCTGCTTTATTAGAATTATCTTTCTAGGTATATAAAGCGTTATTATTAGTTTAGGCTTAATAAAGCTAAATAACTACTAAAGTTCCTAGTATATAGTAGATTATTTAATTAGGGCGTCTTTAACTATAACCTACTACTTTAAAATAACCTTAGTAAACTAGTAGCTAAGACTTTAGGCTATAGCTCTTATAGCTCTCTCTAAAAAGTAGCGATAAGTAATATAAATAAGCTTAGTATTAGTAAGTTCTAGGTCTCTATACTAGATAGCTCTCTATTAAAGCTATTAAATAGTAGTAATTAATATTATAACCTAGGAAGGGTTATTATCCTTAATATAAGATCCTATAACTAGGTTCTAAAGGTCCTTATTAGGGTCCTAATAAGACTTTAGGTCTATAAATCTAAACTAGTATAGAAGTTTCTCCTTAGCTTCCTTCTAGGTCTTAGCTTTACTACTATAGGATTTTACTACGTCTTAGTAGTCGCTAGAGCTATATATATAGACCTTATTCTTTATATTATTAATAGTCTTATAATAAAGCTTTAAAAGGCCTTTATACTTAGTAATAAAGTCTAAGATATTAGTACTAATAAACTTAGGTGCTCTAGTTAAATAGGGAGTTATTACTATAATAATAGGGCGTCTTATAAGGAGATTAGTAAGGGTTATAATATCCTAATTAGTATAACTTCCTTTAGGGGAAGGTAGAGTACTTAAGGGTATTACTCCTATCCCTAAGGTAGTATTTATAAATCTATTTATATTATAATTAGAAGCTAGCTATCCTATAATATAAGGTTATATCTCGCTAAACGAAGCTCCTATAAATCTCTCTTTAGGCTACTTCTTCTTATTAAAAGAGGATCTAGTATCTAAGTTAGCTAAGGAAGAAGAAGATATAATACTTATAGGTTTATAAATATTAAAGTTAATATTATAGAGTTAAAATAATAGAGTCTTCTAGTTAATAAAGTGAAGTTATTATTATAATATCTTCTTAATAGAAAGATAAAGTAGGTAGTTATAACCTCCTTTAAATAAACTAAAAAAGGAAATAATATAAACTAAATAACTAAATAAATATAGGAAAGGTTTAGTAACCTTAATCTTATTACTATAGGCTTTTATAGATCTACTTTAAGTCTTTTTACTTAATATAGAAGGGTTTTCCTAATAACGCTCTTACTTTAAAAGGATTTATAGCTTTATTATATTAATATCTCTTAAAAGTTAGCACGTTGCTCTTAATACTTAGGGTTATAATAGTAAGGGGTTTATTAGTCTCTAGTTACTAATCTAGTTAATCTCGCTATACTCGTTAGCTTAGTAAGATAACTAATCTCTATATTAGTATTATATATAGCTATCTTAGCTACCTTAGCTATAACTCGCTAGTTAAATAATAGTAGTTATAATAATATATAAGAGATAAGGAAAGGGATATGCTCGCTAAAACCTACTAATAGCATAAGAAAGGGAGGATTTTAGGGTATACGTCGTTCCTAACTTAATTCTATAAGGATATATAGCTATTAGTATTCCCTAGAACTAGGGGAGGTCTGCGAATATCTTCCTCTCTTTCGAACAGCGTTTTATTATTAGTTATATCGTTATTATTCGTTTTTCGTAGATTTTCTAGGCTATCGTTATATTTAAAGTGGATTAATTATATATATATATATATATTAATAATAGCGGGGATATATAGATATAGCGAAGGTATCTAACTCTCTAAGAAGCTTATAAAGGCTATTAAAAAGAGCAAAAGAATCTACTTCTACGTATTATTAAAAAGGGCTAGAACTAATAGGAACTAGAAAGATAATAAATAATATAACTCTACTTATAAATAGATAAGAATATTAAAAGTAGACTTAAAAGATATATAAAATAATTCGTAGATCTAATTCAAAGAGGTTATCCAAATTAGGTATAGATTTACTAAGAAAATACTAGAAAACGAGGTATAGGATTATTAAAGTACTAGTTATAATAATATATAAATAATACTAAAGTCTGCTATGCTCCTCTCCTCCACGCTCTACTCTATAGTCTTCCTGCAATAGGCCCGTGCGCCAAGGGGGCTTTTCGAAAGCTGCGCAGCTAAGTCTATCTTATCCTATCCTAGTATAATGAAATCTACCTAGTCTAGACCTATTTCTACAACCCCAATATTAGTAAAGAATTAGCGTAGTAAAGTAAGTACTTCTAGTATATATCCCAATTATAATTAAAATATATTCTAACCACTTTTAAGTACCTATAAGGCCTCTATAAAGATTACTAATAATTATATTATTAACTAATTATATACTTATACCCTAGTAATTAAGGAGGTAGATAAGAAGGAGCTTATAGCTAAGAATAAGCTATAAGGGAAAAAGGAAGTACCTAATTAGGATACTTTTTATATTAGATTAGATAGTTATTAGCTCCTTTTCTTAGTGGCTTAAGTTATATATAAGGAGGTAATCTTATCTTCTTATTTATAAATTCTAAGATAGTTAAATACCTTTTTTATAAAGCCTTAATAAGGTTAAAGAATATATCGAGCATATTCTTCTATACTATTTCTACCTTATAATATATATATTTAGAAGATATATTAAGCGTATTTAAAAATAGTATTAAGCGTATTTAAAGAATATATTAAGGGTATTTAAAAACATATATCAAGCGTATTTACGAAATATGTTAAGCATATTTAAAAAATATATCGAGCATATCTAAAGGATATATCGACCCTATCTATAGAATATATTAAGCGTATTTGAAGAATATACTAAGCATATCTAAGGAATATATTAAGCGTATTTAAAGAATATACTAAGTATATCTAAAAGATATATAAGGTATATGAAACTTAGAAAAACCTATTTAGAAGTATATTTTAATTTCTATATATTCTATTTAGAGTTATATTAGAATTTTATATCTATAGTTAAGACTATTATATATACAATATTAATATAGGCTACGCCCGGGATAAGCTTACCTAGGCTTCTACCCAGGTTTACCGCCTTAAGGAGCTACCTAGGGCTTCTCTAAGGCCTACCTAGTTATTCCCTATAGACTAGCGAAATCTCTACTAGAGAGGAAAACTTCCCCTTTTCCTTTTTAGTTTAAATAAATAATATTATAATAACCTCCTATTAAATAAACTTAGGTCTAACCCTTTATATATTTAAGCTTATTATTATAATAATAATAATAGGTTAAGCGCTACTCCCTACTAATTAGTAAGATAGTTAATAGTAATATAGCTAAAACTTAAGATAAGCTATTATAAGCTAATTTAATAGTAGTAATAGAGTCCCTCTAGTAATAGTTATAAGAGGTTAAGTAGGGGAATAGCTAATATATAGCTATATAAACCCCTCTAAGTATTACTAGTAAGGTACTAGTAATACCTAGTATAGTACGCTAGAAGCTACTACCCCTACTCCTAAAGTTTTTAAGTAAGTAAAAGGAATATACTACGTAGGTATAATAAATAAAGCATAAGATTACTATAGATAGGGCGTTCTATACTATAGATATAGAGGTATAGAACCTTATTAACTCCTACTTAGATACTATAGCCTAGTAAGTAGTCTCTACTTAGTATAGAGCTAGGGGGGGTAGGGGAAAATATAACCCTAAGGACTTTATAGCTTACCTAGACTAGATATATAAGGACCTAAATATCTAATTATAAGCTATAGCTTAATTATAAACCCTCTAATAAAAAGAAAATAAATCCCTAGGAACCTTCCTATTAAGATTTAAATAAATACTAGCTAATATAAGTAGTATAAACTAGCCTAGTTAAGTCTAGATCTTACTTCTAGAGGCCTCCCTTACCCCTAGGCTAAGGGACTAGCTAATTACTATTAAGTTACTAACTAATTATAATAGCTAGCTCTTAAAGGTCTAGAGTATTATATAGAAGGTAGAGCGCTAGAAGGTTACTAGTAGCTACCTAGTAACCTATTAGAAACTTACTACTAAGAATATTAAGGGGGGATACCTATATAACTAGAGTTATATATATCTTATAAGTTAAGGAGGTAAGACGCTATAACTATTAAAACTCTAGGTCCTCCTTAGGTACCTCCCTAGTATAGTACTAATAGCCTTAGAAGGGTATAAGGGACCCCTATACTTATTATACTTATAGAGCTAGAGGTTATATTACTTAGCGCTACTCTAATAAAGAGGACTAGCTACCTAGGGTTATAAAAATAAAAACCTTAAAAAAGAACTAATATATTATAAGGTTATAAATAACTACTAGGTAGTAACTAACTCCTTAGAAGAAAATAAGGAGTTAAGAAAAGACTAACTCTAGAGCGAAATTAAGCCCTAGAGCCTATTAAAAAGAAGATATTAAGTTAAGAAGAATATAAATAGGAATAACTAGCTAATAATAAGCTTATTATTATTTAGGTTAGAGTTAATAGAGGATATCTAGCTTATACCCTAGTAGATACTAAGAGTAATACTTATATAATAATTAACCTTTCCCTAGCTTAATACCTTTACCTTCTATATATTAAGAAGAGACGCTAACCTATAAGGGGGTATATACTTAGTAGACTATTACTAGGTAATATACTAGATATAGTAGCGTTTAACCTAGAAATAAGTAGTTATACCTAGCGTATCTTTATATATATAATTAATAGCCTAGACCCTAATATTCTCTTAGGGCGCCCTTAGATAGAATAGAACTAGATTATTTATAACGCTATAGCTTACTTAATATACTATAGGAGGGGATAGGTTAGGCCATACCTCAAGGACTAAGAAGAAACGCCCCTTATAAAGGAAATAAGGGCTACGAGGTTCCTTAATATACCTTTATTCTCTATAATTTACTAACGCCTAGTAAGATAATAGGGTAAGTACTAGGAGGGTACTATAAAAGCACTAGTATAAGCTATTAGCTTAGCTAATATTAAGAAAGCCTTAAACTTAAAACTAAAAGAGAATTAATAATACTATTTACTAAGCTAGGTCTTAAGGGAGTTTCTAACCTATTTAACTCTAATAAGGCTTACTTATTACCCCCTAGGTAACTAGGAGTAAACTACTAGATTAACCTTATACTAAGACTAGATAAGAGGGAGCTACTACTCCCCTAGGGCCCCCTTTATAATAGATTAAAAGAAGAGCTACTAGTACTAAAAAAGACCCTATAAGACCTCCTAGATAAGGGGTTTATTAAGGGTCGTAGCTTACTTACTAGGGTATTAGTGCTCTTTATAAGAAAGCTAGGTAGGGGGATTTACTTCTATATTAATTATAGGGCCCTTAATATAATTACTAAGAAGGATTACTACCCCCTCCTATTAATTTCTAAGATATTACGCTAGGTAAGCATAGCTAAGTAGTATACTAAGCTAAATATAGGAGTAACCTTTTATAAGTTAAGGGTAGTAGAGGACTACTAGGAGAGAACTATATTCTATACCTGGTATAAGTTATTTAAATAAGTAGTTTACCTATTAGCCTAACTAATACCCCTACTAGCTTCTAGCGATATATTAATAGTATCCTATAGAACTTCCTTAATAACTTTATTACTACTTATATAAATAATATATTAATTTACTCTAATAGAATAAGGGATAATTATAAGAGAAAGGTCTAGGAGGTCCTCTAGAGGCTAGCGAATATAAGCCTAAACCTTAACCCTATAAAGTATAAGCTCTTAGTTAAGAGGGTTAAGTATATAGGGTTTATTATAATAATAAGAGAGGGTCTCTCTTATAAGCCTAAGAAACTCTAGGCAATTGCTAAGTAGTTACTCCCTATCTCCTTAAAGGGGGTCTAGAGCTTCCTAGGGTTTATAAACTATTATAATATATTTATACTATAATATAGGGATATTACTAAACTACTTATACTTCTTACTAAGAGTAATATAATATTCTAGTAGGGAGATAACTAAGAATAAGCCTTCTTATAGCTTAAGTAGCTTTTTAATACCTAGCTAGTACTCTACTAGTTTAATCTAGAAATTAAAACTATTATTAAAACTAACTATTTAGGATTCGTATTAGAAGGGGTACTCTTATAAATTAACCTAGAGAGTACTTAGCGTTCTATAGTATTTTACTTATAGAAGCTCTCGTTTATAGAGTATATCTACCCTATTTATAATAAGGAGCTCCTAGTAGTCCTTTTTTACCTATATATATAGAAGGTAGAGCTATATAATATAACTACTTTTAAGATATTAACTAACTACTAGGGGCTTAAATACTTTATAAAGAAGTAATACCTTATAGAGCGCTAGAGCTAGTAAATAGAGGAGCTATCCTAGTATAATTTTACTATTAAATACTATCCTAATAAGGAAGTAATAGCCCCTAATACCCTCTCTTAGAGAGAGTAGGACGTGCTATGAGGGTAGGATAACGAGTAGAAGTAGGGAAGGGTCTTATAGCTAATACTAAACTACGCCTACTACTATAGGGACCTTATAGTTAGCCCCCTAGTAAGGAGAAGTTAGAAAAGCTATACTAATATCCTAGATACTATAGTCTTTAATAGTAACTCTGAACTATAAGCGCTATAGCTAGAAACTATAAAGAAGGATATAATATATAAAACTATATATTATATAATTACTTACTAGCGTTAGAGCTTCCTACTAGATATAAAGGCTAAGGTTTAAATTAGTAAGTATAATATTAATAATTAAAAGAGACTAATATTTAGGGAGAGGCTATAGGTACCTAGTAGGGAGGATAATAATAACTTACTAGGGGAGCTCTATATAAAGATTATTTAGTAGAGCTATAACTTAAGTATAACTACCTACTTAGGCTATAATAGCATGCTATAAATAATAAGCTAGTAGTTCTATTATCTAGGATAACTATAAATAATATAGGGATTTATAAGGAACTATAATATCTATAGAGGGATATATTTCTAGAGGTAAGCTAAGAGGGGCTTCCTAAAGCCTCTACTAGTATCTATCTAGTTATATTTAGACCTCTTAATAAACTTTATTATAAACTTACTACTTATAAAGGATAATACTAGCTAATACTTATAGGTTATAGTAAATAAGCTAGGTAAAGAGGAGATAAGTACTATAGAGGTAGAAGCTTATACCTACTAGTTCCTTACCTCTTACTTCTAGTTCTATAGGTTCCTATATAATATTATTAGTAATTAAGGGTCTAACTAGGTAAGCTACTTCTAGGCTAAATTCTACTACCTTACTAATATAAGGAGGCTATTAAGTACTATATACTACCTATAAACTAATAATAATACTAAGAGGTAGAACTAGGAGATATAAGCTATTTTATAGGTATTTATAACCTAAGTATAGGATAACTAGGGGTAGCTCCTACTCACTACCTAGCTAGCGCTCTATAATAAGGTTAGTAATATAACTAAGCTCTCGCTATTCGTCTTAGAATATAGGTACTATATTAACCCTATACCTATAGCGGATAATATAATAGAGGAGAGCCCTTCTAGGGATATAGTAGCTACCCTCTTAGTAATAAGACTATAGGAGGTAGTAGACTTCGTCTAAGTAAGTATTATAGCTATCTAATAGTATAGTAAAGAGAATATAAACTAATATAGGATACCTATAGAGGAGTACTAAGTAAGTAATAAGGTTTAGCTTTTAATAGCCAATTATAAGAGCCCTAGGCTTAGTAAGAAGCTATTATAATTATATTATAAATATATTATAATAGGAGTCCTAAGCCTATATATCGTCGAGTTAGATATACTTAGTAATATCTACCTAAGGTCTTATATAAACCTCCTCTAGAGGGTACTAGAGGACCCCTTACTTATATAGATAAGGATAGACCCCTAGGTGCTACTAATTATAGCTCATAGTAGCGAATTTAAGTAGTATATAGAGGAGATATATATAGCGTAATAGAAAGTAGTTAGGCGAGGGTAGAGGCGCGAGGTCCTAGTTAAGTAGGAAGGGTATATAGAGCTTACCTATGAGCCTATAGAGGCTATTATAGAGACCGCTATAGTAAATAGGTATAAAGCCCTATATAAGCTAGTTATAGATAATAATAGTAACCTAGCCTATACCTAGTGGAGGGACTAGCTAGGAGGGGGGATAATATTATAAGCTATACCTAGATTAAGCTTACCTAGGCTTCTACCTAGGTTTACTACCTTAAGGAGCTACCTAGGGCTTACCTAGGTAATACCGAACGCGCTTAGCGCGGTAATCCCGCTTAAGGGCGTCCAACGCGTTTAACGCGTTAAATATACCTAAATGCGTTACCCCTTATAAAATGGCTTATTACCTTTAAGGAAAAAACCTTCGAATTTTATAGAGTTTTTACCTATATTTTTCGCTTACTATATAGACTATATTAATTAGTAGTATAACCTTAATAGTTAGCTATATCCCCTTATAACTAAGGATATCCCTTATAATTAAGGAAGGTATTTAATTATATAGATAGCTAACCCTATTAAGCTTATATAAAGTAGTATCTTAGTAACTAATACCTATAGGTATTATATATTATTAAAAGCCTCTAAACTCCCCCTTTCTTTTAACTAGGAAATATTAATAAGAGATATTAACCCTTTACTATTTCCCCTAACTAGGAGATATCCCTAAGAGATATTAAACCTTGAAGATTTCCTTAACTAAGGAATATCCTAAAGAGATAATAAAGCTATAATAATAATACCTTATAAGCTACTTTCTAATTATAAAGTTAAAGAAGGTCTTAAGTCTAACCTTCTAAAACCTATTAACTATTTAATTATTATAAACTTTATAATAGTACTTAAGTAATACCTAGATAAGTTCTACGCGCTACCTACCTAGACTAAGTATACCTTTCTTAGGTTAGTAATAAAAGTAAGTATTATAGCTATTACTTATAAGACCTTTAAATAATATTTAGTAAATAACTATAGATATATTTAAAAGTTAATACTATATAGGGAAGCGTATAAGATTACTTAATATATTTAAGGTAAGGTCCTATAGGTATAAATAACTAACTTATAACTATTTATAAATACTATTAGGTAGTAATATCGCCTTAATCTCCCTTATTTTAATTAATATATTAAGATAGAGACTAAATAGGGCTAGACTTTATATCTAATACTCCCTTTTAAAGAGGATAAAGAGAGGGGAGGCTATAAGACCCTAAGAGCTAAAGTAATAAATAAGCTAGATATCTTAAAACCCCTATCTAAACTTAATATAATAATAATCCCTAAAGCTTTTTTAGTACTCCTATTAACTCTAGAGGAATATTATAAGTTTAGATAAAGTTTTATAAATAGTTTATAACTCCTACCTCTTAAACCTATATTAAAGGATATAATTATTATATTAATACTAGAGCTAAGCTTAAATACCTTCTATATATTATTTAAAGAAAGTAAAGATATATTAAGTACTTTATTCCTAACTTAAGGAAAAGGAATAAGTAGCCCTCTCACGCCTAAGCTAAGTAATTTATAAAGTTACCCTAGTATATATAGCTAGGGTAAGTAATATAGTGAAATAGGCGCCTAGGAACTAGAATCTAGTCTATAAAACCTTAATAAAGGTAAAGGAAATAATTAGGATATTAAATATATAGAGGACGCTCCTCTACTACTATTACTACTTATATTACCTAGAGATCCTAGTAATAGAGGTAATAATAATAACCCCGAGGGCTAAAATAGTAGAAGAGGTAGCCTTAGCTATAGTAGTAGTAATAGCTAAAGTAATTAATACCCTTAACTACTAGCTAGGCTAAGAGATACTATTAAACCGTTATCTAACCCTAATAGGTTCTTAGTTAGCTATAACTTTCTTATATTCCTTCTCTCTATAGATAAAGAAGGGGTAGTATAAGTAATAGCTAGAATATTAGTTATAGAACCTAGGTATAGTACTCCTCGATTTAAGACTAATATAATTAGGTTATTTAATCCGCCTCTATATAATAACGAAGTTAAAGATATATACGTCGATAGTAGTTTAAGGACTATTTATTAAAATATATATTATTTTATTAATATTACTAATAGCTACGTTAAGTCGGATAATAGGAACCTAGCTATAGCTACCCTTAACTTATATTAAACCTTACTAAGGTATACCTCGGACTAGTACTATACTAATCTAATACTTAAGGAGAAGGTAGACCTTAAGGACCCTAACTACGGGTTAGACTATTAAAAAGAGTTATTACTTAAACGTTTTCGTTTACTATATAAAATTACTAAAGTATATTTAACTAAGGAGAGGTATACTCTATATAATATATATAATTAACGTGATATTTAATACTAGATAACCCTAATTACAAGCTTATAATAGTCGCTTAGCTACTAGAACTATTAGTTAACAAATAAGTAGAAATCTCTAACTTAACTAGTAAGGAAGCGCTCGCTAACTATAGTATAACTAATAATAATATAACGCTAAATAGCGGAGATGTCTATAAGGGGAATATTAACCTAAATAGTAAGATAGGTATAACTAAGCCTAAGAACTTACTAGTAGTTATTACTAAGGAAGGTATATATATCTATAACTAAGACGCTAAAGCTATATAATGCCTTAAAGAGGTTATCTCACGTTACCCCGCTATCTAGAAGGACTAAGGGCTAATTAACCTTCTAGAAGATTAATACCTTAAGGTTAAACTTATTAAAGGATAGTAGAATATAAATATTAAATAATAACCTTATCCTATTAGTAAAGAAGATAAGAAACTTATTAATAAAGCTTTAGACGAGCTCTATACTTAAAACTATATAGAATAGGGTAACTCTTAACCTATACTATTTAGAGCCTCTATATTTACTATATAGTAAATTATAGATAGTAAGTATAAAGGTTATATAGTCGTAGACCTGCGTGCTCTTAATAAAGCTATAATCCCTAACGTATACCCCATGCTACTATAATAAGATATTATTAAACGCTTTTATAGTAAACTATAGATTACTATAGTTAATACTTAATCCTTTTTCTATTAACTTCTTATTAAGAAGGAATATTAATAAATTTACTATAGTTAGCTACTAGGGATAAGAACGCTTAAAGGTAGTACTGATAGGATTCTATAATTCGCTTGCTTATACTTAACGCGTTATAAATAGACTCCTATAACTATATAAGGAGTATACCTGCGCGTTTATTAATAATATTATTATTACCTTAAAGGACCTTAATACCTACTTTAAGTACCTTAGTGCGATTCTTCAACTCTTTATAGATATTAAACTCTCGCTTTTAGCGAAGAAGTTATTCGTTAGATATCCTTCTATTAAGCTACTTAGCTTTATTATTAATACCTTTAGACTATTAAATACTTAAGACTATATTAATACTATCAAGTGCCCCTATAACCTCTACTAGTTTAAATACTAGATAGGTATAACTAGTTTTCTATAATATATAATACTATTGATACGGTCTACGTAGTAGGCGAAAATTATAGGTGAAAATTCTATGAATTTCGAAGGTTTTTTCCTTAAAGGCGATAAGCCCTTTTATAAGGGTTAACGCGTTTAGGTATATTTAATGCGTTAAATGCATTAGACGCCCTTAAGCGGGATAACTACGCTAAATATATTTAGTATTAATTACTTATATATAAAGAAAAAGGCGTTAATTATAATATATAGTATGAAATTTAATTTATACCTCCTATTATAGTAATATACTAGTAAGTAGAGCTATATTATTATATATAAGTAACTATATATAACTTTACTTCGTTTCTATTCTATACGTTTTATTATATCATACTTTAGGCTAAGGGAGTCTTAGGCGCGGTATTAGTTATCTTTAAGAGGTTAGGGTAGTTCTTATTCTTATTATTAATAATCTCTTTAGCTATAACTAGGAGTTAGTTAGTATTAATACTATAAGTAGTAGCTAGTTAGGTATTATCCTTATATTACTCTAGGAATAAGTAATAAGATTCGTTACTAACCTTAGGGTATACCTTAGTAACGCTATTATCTTTAATTATAGCGATTAAGGTAGCGAGGGAGGTAATATTAGCGCGAAGGCCTTAAAGGTTAGTAGCGTATTTATACTAAAGGTTAGCTATATCTATAGCCTTAGGGTTACTAAGGTCTAAGCGAGTATAGATAGCGCTTAAGTTATTACTATTAACTATAGCCTAACTAATATAAGTATTATCCTTAGTATATATACTAGGAAACTTATATCGTAGTATCTACTTTATAATAAAGAATAGTAATATAGCGCTAAACTCCGGGTTACTTATAATTCGTTTAGTTATAAATAAGTTAAGGGCATAGATATATATATACGGACTAAGGATAATTAAGCTATTCTAGATAAGTATATATAGGATAAGGTGTGTAGTATAGTAGGTAGTAATAAGGTTAGTAGCGTTAAAGAAATAGAGGCGCTAAAGGTATATATTAATTACCTCCTAAGTAGTTAGGAACCTTATATAGGAACGGGTAAGGCGATAGAGGCTAGCGATATAAGTACGGGATTACTAGTTTATAATAACGATTTTCTTAATACTAGTAGTAGCGTTAGGCGTCTTAGTAGAGCTAGGCGTATTAATAATATTAAAAAGGCTAATATTAGAAGAAGGATTAATATTAAGGCGATCCTCTAGGCTAGTAGCTAATGCTATATACTTAGTAGATAACCTAGTAATAAGGTATTATTCTAGGCTAAGGAAGCCTAGGCTCTCTTATATTAGTCCCTAGGGAATAGTTACTATAATAAACTTAAACTTATTAGTATCTAACTTAATAAATTAGCCTAGGTTAAGGGTAATAGCGCTAATATTAGTAATATAACCCTTAGAGAGCGTTATAGTTAGGGCGATCTAGGTCTCCTTTTATTTATTAAGTAGTATAGAGATATAGCTAATACGTTTACTATAGGCTTATATTCCTTTAATAGCCTTAATAATATCTATTATAATAAGGGCGCTAATACTAGTAGCTTACTTCTTAGGAGTAGCTATCTTATTAGTCTTATTCTAAGTAATAGGAGTTAATCTAGTACTAGTTATAATAATATTAGTTAATAGTTAAGGTTTAATATATTTAGTAGTA
>JAVHLU010001320.1:0-32816 GCA_036785755.1 Colletotrichum ledebouriae | reverse complement strand
AGTTACTAGTAACCTTCTAGCGCTCTACTTTCTATATAATACTCTAGACCTTTAAGAGCTAGCTATTATAATTAGCTAGTAAGTTAATAATAATTAGCTAATCCCTTAGCCTAGGGGTAAGGGAGGCCTATAGAAATAAGATCTAGACTTAGCTAGGCTAGTTTATATTACTTATATTAGCTAGTATTTACTTAAATCTTAGTAGGAAGGTTACTAGGGATTTATTCTCTTTTTATTAGAGGGTTTATAATTAAGCTATAGCTTATAACTAGATATTTAGGTCCTTATATATCTAGTCTAGATAAGCTATAAAGTCCTCGGGGTTATATTTCCCCCTGCCCCCCCTAGCTCTATAGAAGGTAGAGACTACTTACTAAGCTATAATATCTAAGTAGGAGTTAATAAGGTATTATACCTCTATATCTATAGTATAGAATACCTTATTTATAGTAATCTTATACCTTATCTACTATACCTAGGTAGTATATTCCTTCTACTTACTTAAAAACTTCGGGGGTAGGGGTAGTAGCTTCTAGTATATTATACTAAGTATTACTAGTACCTTACTAGTAATACTTATAGGGGTCTATATAGCTATATATTAGCTATTCCCCTGCTTAACCTCCTATAACTATTACTAGAGGGACTCTATTACTACTATTAAATTAGCTTATAATAGCTTATCTTAAGTTTTAGCTATACTACTATTAACTATCTTACTAACTAGTAGGGAGTAGCGCTCGACTTATTATTATTATTATAATAATAAGCTTAAATATACGAGGGGTTAGACCTAAGTTTATTTAATATAAGGTTATTATAATACTATTTATTTAAGCTAGAGAGGAAAAAGGGGAAGTTTTCCTCTCTAGTAGAGATTTCACTAGTCTATAGGGAATAACTAAGTCGGTACTAGGTAGGCCCTAGGTAGCTCCTTAAGGCGGTAAACCTAGGTAGAAGCCTAGGTAGGCTTAACCCGGGCGTGGCCCGTAATACTTATAACTATAACCTATAGCAGCGCGCGCCCCTATATTAGAGGGGTTTAATAGGTCCTCTATAATAGGCTAGAATACGTACTAGTTAACCTTCTTCCTTATTAACTTAAGGGGATAACTAAGGAAGATATAGCAACTCTTTACTAGGGCTCCCTACCCTAAAGGAGCAGGGGACCTCCTCTTATTATAATACTCTATAAGAAGGGAGGGTATTATAATTAATATCTAGATAAATACCTAGGGATATAAGCGCCTTAGTATTACTAAGCTATTAGTATTTATATAAGAAGTTATTAAAAATAACTAGAAGGCTTATATTATATATATATTAGGGAATATCGCCCCCTATAAGCTACTAATAGAAGCCCTAGGCGAAGAGGACGCTTTAGAGGGCAAAGTAGAATTACTACTAGAGCTACTTAGTAAATAAGTAACGTTTAATAAGTAGTTAGTAAAGGAATACCTAGCCCTAGAGGGTATAGAATATACTATTAACTTATTTAAATAGAAGAAACCTCTATATAAGCTTATCTACTTACTAAATAAGTACTAGCTAGAGGAGCTTTACTAATATATTACTAATAACTAAGTAATAGGGTAGATTTAACCCTTAATAAGTAAGGTAGGCGCCCCTATTCTCTTTATACCTAAGAAGGATAGATCCTTATACCTTTATATAGATTATTAAGGCTTTAATAAAGTAATACTAAAGAACTAATATCTACTCCCCCTTATTAGTAAGCTATTAAATAGGCTTCGGGGAGCGAAATAGATCTTAAAGATCGACCTTTAAGATATATACTATTATATCTATATTAAGCTAGAAGACTACTAAAAAACGGCTTTTAGGACTTATTATAAGTACTTTGAATATATTATTATATTATTTAGACTTATAAATACCTTAGCGACGTTCTAGGTATATATTTACTAAGCGCTTACTAAGCTACTAAATACTTATTATATTACTTATTATATTACTTATATAGATAATATTATAATTTACTCTAAGATAAGAGAGTAATATATAAAGGACCTTTACTAAGTACTCTATAGGCTTTGCTAGTAGGCGCTATATACTAAGCTTAGTAAGTATAGGTTCTACTAATAACGAGTAGAGTTCCTAGGGTATATTATTATACCTAAAGGTATATTGATAGAATAAACCCGCATCTAAGCTATTACTAAATAGAAACTACCTAAGATATATAGGGAGATCTAAGTCTTCCTAGGATTCTATAATTTCTACTATAAGTTTATTATAAGCTATTTAGGTATTATAGCCCCTATAATATCCCTACTAAAGGGTAGTAAGAATAGTAAGAAGGGAAGCGAATTTTACTAGCTAGAAGAGGCTTAATAAGCCTTTAAATAGCTCTAAGCTGCTTTCTACTTAATAACTATTTTCTAATATTAGGACCTAACCTATAAAATAAGGGTTAAAACAGATACTTCTATAAAAGCTATATCTAATATCTTATTATAATATATTAATAGCTAGTAGTAACTAGTTACTTACTATTTATAAAAGCTTAGTAAGATAGAGCAGCGTTAGGGAGCAGGCTAATAGGAGCTTCTCGTTATAATTAAAAGCCTAGATTACTAGGCTTATTACTTTTAGAGTATATTAAAAAAGTTTATAATCCTAATAAATTACTAGGCGTTAAAAGGAGTTATTAGCGCGTTAGCGTAGGACCTTTAGGGAAGGCTTACTAGATAGGTATATAAACTCTTAGCGTTTAACTTTAACCTAGAGTATAAGTTAGGGGTTATAAACCTAGTAAATAAGCTATCTAGGAGGCTAGATTATATAGAGGAGGAGGTAAAATATAATAATATACTCCTAACCCTAGTAAGGAAGCTAGGGTTTATTAATAACCTACTAGTAGACCTCTAGATAAGTATTACTACTTTATAAAGTAATATAGAGACCTTAAGAGTATTTATTAATATTATAAGGGCTAGTATAAAATAACGCCCCTTCTAGATAGATAGCTCTAGGGGTAGAGATACCTTAGTCTCTAGTTAGTATAACGCTTTATAGTATACTAATATTATTATAACTATAGTAGCTATAATAACCTAACGCTAAAGAGCAAGGGAAGATATAGAGAACGCTTAGCGAGAGGTTACTAACCTAGAGGACTTACTTAGAGCTAGGGTTATTATAGTATAGTAGTATATCCTATGCTAAGTTATAAGGGAGCTTATAATAAGCGAAATAGTATATAGTTAGTAACCCTCTAAAGCGATAGAAAGTCTTATCTATAGACTATAGGCTAATAACTTATACTACTAGACCTAATTAGAGAGGGTATATAAACTAGCTAGTAATTATAGGGGCTATATAATTAATAGCTATAGAACCTTATTCTATAAGGGAAGGTTAGAGATACCCTAGGAGAGGTCCCTAAGACTTAAAATCCTTTACTAATACTATAATAACTATAGGGCAGGTTATATAGGGGTAAATAAGACTACTAAGTTAATCTCGAGGAAGTTCTACTAGCTAAACTTAGCTATAGATATATATAATTATATTATAGGGTGCTATATATACTAAGGGATCTAGGTTCTAAGGCATTAGCCCTATAGAAAGTTATACCTACTACCCCTATTAGCGCACCCGTTTTAGGAAATTAGTATAGACTTTATTACTAGACTACTACTAAGCTATTAGTATAAAGGTAGGGAGTATAACGTAGTTCTTATTATTATATACTAGATAACTAAGTTTACTATATTTATCCTAATAATAAAGTAGCTAATAGCTACTAAGTTAGCGCGGATTATTTATAAATAGGTTAAGTATTATTTTAATACCCTAGAGGGTATTATTAGTAATTAAAATAAGCTCCTTATTAGCTAATTTTAGGAGGAATTTATAGGAGAGAGGGCTATTAAACGCCGCCTCTCTACTATATATTACCCCTAGACTAATAAGTAGTTTAAAAGGACGCACTAGATATTAGAAAAGTACTTATAAGTATATACTAGCGACTCGCTATAAGAATAAGCTATCTAGTTACCCGAGGCTAAGTTTATATATAATAATAATTACTATAGCACTACTAGCTACTCGCTAATAGAGGCCCTATATAGCTATTACTTATATTATATAGAATATATAACCCCTATAAATAGGGTTATAGTATAGGGTATAAGGGAGCGAATTAAATATATCTTAAGGCTTTATAAGAGGGCCTAGGAATAGTAGTAAAAGGCTACTAAGGTATAAGCTAAGTATTATAACGCGAGGTATAAGGAATAGACTTATTATTAGGGATAAGTCGTTAGGCTATTAATAAAGAACTTCTAATTTAAGAATAAAAAACTAGCGCCTAGGTCTATATAAGTAGCTATTATAAAACTAATTAGTATATAAGCTTATAGAGTTTATTTCTTATTATAGTACTAAAGGATATATAATATATTCTTAGTTACCTTACTAGAGCTATAGGATAATTACTAAGTAAGTAGTAAAGGCTCGCCTATATACCTAGAGCTTAAGGATAAGCTAGAGGAATAGGAGGTTAAAGAGATTATTATATAATAAGGCGTTAGTAATAATATATAATACTTAGTTAAATAAGTAGGATAGCTTATAGAATATAATATATAGGAACCTATAGAGAACTTAGCGAACGCATAAGAAGCTATTTATAAGTTTAATAGATAATATAAGAGGGCTTATAAGAAGTAGGACGACTAGTTATTAAAACTACTATAATAAGTTAGTAATTATAAACCACGAGACTACGAAATAGAACTTAAATTAGAAGTAAAACGTTAATTAAATTAAGTAGCGAATTATTACTAAAGCTATAATAAAAAGGGGTATTATCCTATAAAAGGGGAAAAGAGCTATCTATCTAATTAGTTATTAACTTCTTAGGATAGCTACGGGGGTAACTACTATAACTACTATAACTATAAGTAGTATTACTATAACTACTATAGTAACTAGTTACTAAACTAGCGCTATTAGTATCCCTACTATTACTACCTATAGGCTAATTACTAGCTAACTTACTACTAGCGCTACTACCCGACTCGCTACTAGAACTATTATTATTAGAGATAGTAATAGTAACCTTAGCTCTCTTAGTCTTCTTTACTAACTCTTCGCTACTACTTTAGCTATACTTAGTAGAAGTACTAAGATAAGAGGCGCGGGAGATAGGGCGAGTACTAGTAATAATAATAAAGTAGGAGGGGATATTATTAGTAGTATACTTAGCGAGATTTTCCTAAAGCTCCTTATAAAACCTAGGGAAAAAGGTAATATTATACTTATAGGTATATATAGGGATTAGCTTTATTAAAGGGTTATTAAGCAGGTAGTTAATCTTATTATAGAGGTAGTTAATAGGACTATTATTATAAATATACGCTAGCTAGGTAGCGTTTAGGCGCTAAAGAATA
The DNA here is from genome assembly GCA_036785755.1 of Colletotrichum ledebouriae. Classification (NCBI taxonomy): domain Eukaryota; kingdom Fungi; phylum Ascomycota; class Sordariomycetes; order Glomerellales; family Glomerellaceae; genus Colletotrichum; species Colletotrichum ledebouriae. Next base: position 27,396 of record JAVHLU010001320.1, on the reverse strand, counting down.
TTAATACTATTATAAAGGGTACTAACCTAAAACCTAGTAGTTAGTAGGATATAATTAGCGAGGGAATAGTAAGTAATAGCCTATACGGACTAGGATATTAAGCGCGAGGTACTTATAAATAGAGGTAAGCTCCTAGAGCTAAAGCTACTCTATATTATAACTACTACTACTAGTAATAGGATTATAGATAAGCTTAATAATATGCTTCTACGCTACTAAATAGTTACTAAGCGTAGCTAGAATATAATAATAATAAAGAGGGGTTAGGATATTATTACGCTACTAGATCTAGATCTAGTAAAATATATTCTAAGTTATCTAAGCTACGCCCTAAAGCTCCTAAGGGACCTAAAAAACGTTAATATATAGCGACCTATTAGTAAATTAGTAAGTACTTATAGTAGCGTATTTCTTCTTATTAAAGTTATAATAGACGTACTTCTATATATACTTACTATATATATAGTAAAGGTAGATAATATCCTAATATATTTTATAAAAATAGCTAAGGTAAGGATAGCTACTATTAGTATTACTAGTAAGATCGCTAGAAAGAATCTTAGGATTATAGAGATATTTTATAAGAACTATGCTTATATATATAATATAAGATAGTATAGAGAACTATTAGTAAGAAGCTAGAAAGGGATATAAATAAGATTAGAAGAAAAAGGGAGAGAACTTAATAATTATAGTAAAAGCTTGGCCTCTAGCCACTACATAGTGATTTTACCTACTCAAGTACAACAGACCTTCTAACTCCGCGCCTCCTAATAATACATAGCCTTCAGTCACGTGATCTTACTAACCACCTTTCCTAACTATAGCCGTACTTATATATACCTATAGCCTCACGATCTTTAACTTTATATTAATAATAACGTAGTTTTTAATTATTCAAACTATAAAACTATTAACTTTTCCTCTCATATACTACCTACGCTACTAATACCGCCTCTATTACTGCTTCGTCTACTAGAAGTTATTACTATCTTTACTATACTATTATTAGTAATACTCTCTCTATATTAAAGTAGTTAGTATAAGCTATACTTACTAACATTCCCCTAAGGGGCCTAGGCTACCTCTATCTTAATAGTATAGAGGACCTGCTTAAAGAAGGGCTACTCTATAGGGTATATAATAACCCGCTTAGCTTCTACTACTAAGTCTACTTACTTAGCTATAATATAATAGTAAGTATCCCCTCTAGGGGTATTAATAAGAGCCCTCTTAAGGGTTATATTAATAATATACTTTCTATATATAACGGAGTAATTAAAGAAAGAGCGGGTTTTATTAATTATATTAATACTAAACTCTTTAGTAAGCTCTTATATATTATTAGTATTAAAGGGTATACCTCGCGCAGGCTTAGCGTTCTTATATATAAGGTCTAGTATTAATATAGTTAAGGGATAAGGATAAGGAAGAGGGAGAGGTATAAAGCCTTACTTATAGTAGTAGAGCTTCTTATACTTCTAGCTATAAGAACCTCTTAAGAAAGACCTCTTTAGTTAAGGAGTTACCTCTTATATAGTAGTATTTATAATACCTTACTAGAAGGTCGACCTTTTAGGTTAAGGAGTTATCTTATATAGTAGCTTTTCTAAGCTACGAGAGCCTTAGTAGCCCGTTCAGCTCTAATATAATTAGCCCTAGTGCGGCGCGCGTCTAACTTTATATAAGGGTTTACTTATAAGTAGTAAGAATATATAGGGTTCCTATATTATTTTCCTTAACTAGTAGAGGGTATAGGTTAAAATACCTATATAGTATTTCCCGAATTATACTTACGAACTAGGTGAATTTGTTATAGTCTTTTTGCAAAGGGGCTGCAGCGTAATTCCGAACTCAATAGTAAAAGCTTATAAAATAGGTATTAAAATAGGAGAGATAGCTAGACTAAAAAAGATTATAAAGAGGAGAAATTCTAACTAAGTTAGAGACCTTAAAAAGAAGACGCCCTTTTACATTTTAAGTTACTAGGTAATAAAGCTAAATAATTACTAGTTATATACCGCTAAATAATTATATAACTATTAGTAACTAATTAAATAATAATAATAATAATTAAAATTTAAAAATACTTACGACGCGCTAGGAAAATAAAAATATATTATTTACTATAATTACCTAGATCTAGCGCGGAGGGTAAGAGTAAATAATATAATAAAGGTATAGAGACGCCGCCTTATAGTTAGTAACGATATCTATAATTATAGAGCTATATTACCCTACTAGTACGCCTTAGGGACTAAGGCTTTAGAGGGGGGGTAATTATAAGGAATAATAGCGGGTATAGGGTATAGAGCTAACGCTATTAGCAAAATATTAGCAAATTAGTAGTAAATATATATACCCTTAAGAAAACTCTATAAGCTAGAGACTTAGAAGGTTAAGTAATAGTTTAATATAACTACTCATACCTACGTTTTAGTATTCTAGCCCTTCCTAGTTTAGGCCTATAGCTATACTCTTATACTAAACTAGCTAAGTTATTTAATAAATTAATAAGGTAAAATTAATATATACATAAAGATACTCTAAAGGAGATTAAGGAGCTAAATAAGGTTATAATCTAATTGAAGGATTAAATTTATAAAATAGTCTATTCTAAGTATTATTAAACCTATTTTACTCTAGAGAATTTAATTACTAAAGGTATTATTTAATTAAAGGTAAGAGTAGGGGTTAATAAGATCTATTAGCTTAAAGCTACTAGAGAAGTATATATTAAAGTTCTCTAAATCCCCCTTAAAAGAAGATTATAATATAAAAAGTAATATTTAAATAAATTATAAAGTATTGAGTTCGGAATTACGCCGCAGCCCCTTCGCAAAAAGACTATAACAAATTCACCTAGTTCGTAAGTATAATTCGGGAAATACTATATAGGTATTTTGACCTATACCCTCTACTAGTTAAGGAAAACAATATAGGAACCCTATACGTTCCTACTACTCGCAAGTAAACCCTCTGAATATCACCGCACAAAGTCGGACGCGCGCCGCACCGGGGCCGATTAAAATTATAAAGTATAAAATAGTTATATTAGAGTTAAGAGCTATTAAAATAGCAAAAAGTAGTAGTAAGTTAGAATAATTTAATAACTTTATTTATATTACTTATTAAATACCCTATATACTATAATTAGTAATATATAAATTAACTTATAGAAAAGATAATAATAATAAAACCTTAAAGTTATTTAATCTTATTAAGAGTATATATAAAGAGATCTCTTATATAATTAATCTAATAAGCTCTAAGTTTTATATTATAAAAGGAGAAGTATTTAGACTAATAATAACTAATATCTCTACTTAAATATTAAAACCTCCTTAATTATAAAGTAATTTAAGAAAGAAATAAACTAATAAAGAGTTTAATAACTTATAAGATAAGTAAAAAAGGGGACTTAGTAAGTATAAAGTATACTCTACATACTCTTACTCCTTATTAAAATACTAATATATCTTTGTTAATAAAGCTTTAAATTATTAAACCTTAAATAAAGCTATTACTAGGTTAATAAACAAAAGATAAAAAGGAGAATTAGTAGATAAGATTTATTATTTAAAAATCCCTATAAAGGATTAATTACTCTGAATAAGATACTAAGGAATGACTAGACCTAAGGGAGTAGTATTTTTAATAGCTTATAATTATAAGCTATCTAAATTAATATTATTAGATTTAGGGTTAATAGTTTATATTCTAAATAACCTTAAGTAATTTAAAACCCTCTATAATACTTATAATAATAACCTTATCCTTATAAGATCTAAACTAATGCCTATTAAAGGATATAGATCTATAGTTGGAAATATAGTAAAACTAGGAGGGTATTAAGCTACTCTCTACCTTAATCATACTATATATTATTATATAATAATAAGTAATCTTATATCCTATAGAGAATTAAAGAAGAAGGAGATATATTAGGATAAACTAGATTAGTAATACCTCTATTAATATAATAGGACCTATATCGCAAAGGTCCTAGATATTTATAGTTAATATACCTTAAGTATATACTAAAAAGGACCTAAGTAGCGTTTTATAATAACATTATACTAACTCCTCTACGTATAGTGGCTTTCGCAGCACCTTTAGCACCTTGCTCGAAGGTCGACCTTTTGGGTTAAGGAGTTATCTCATATAGTAGCTTTCGCAGCGCCTTGCTAGAAGGTTTAGCGAGGGCGTTGCTACAAGAGCCTTAGTAGCCCGTTCGGCTCTGATATAATTAGCCCTAGTATAGCGCGCGTCTAACTCTATATAAGGGTTTACTTATAAGTAGTAAGAACGTATAGGGTTCCTATATTATTTTCCTTAACTAGTAGAGGGTATAGGTTAAAATACCTATATAGTATTTCCCGAATTATGCCTGCGAACTAGGTGAATTTATTATAGTCTTTTTGCGAAGGGGCTGCGGCGTAATTCCAAGCTTAATACTAACTCCTCTATAATATAATATATATAATATATTAATAAAAGAAAGCCTTAAAAAGGGAGTTATAATAACTAGTACTTATAACTTAGCTATACTAGAGAGGCTACTATATACTAATTAGAGGTAGTAATATATAGAGCGAGGGTAAAAGGTAGGATACTTATTATAATAATAACTTATAACACGTATAAGCAAGAGAAGATAATATATTAAGTCTATTAAATACTAAGAGAAGGTATTATTATATTAATAGTAGGGAGATAAATAGCTCTAGACTTTTACTTATTTAAATAAGGGTATAGAAGCTTTATAACCTTATTATTATTTATAAATAGACTCTTAGGTTAGACCTAGGATTACTACTTTAAGAATTAATTAATAAGAACCTTAATAAAAATATTTACCTAGTTTATTAACTCTTATAAGAGGGAGCTTAGTATAATAATTAAGGTATTTAAGTATAATAATAAGATCCTAAAGTACTTAGAACTTAAGGATCTTATCTAGATACTTAGTATTTAAATTAAGCTATTTATATTAAATATTTAAGCTTAAAATAATAGAGGAGAGAGGATTATTATAATTATAAAAGTGAAAGCTAGATATCTCCATATATTATTAAAACTACTACTATACTTATAGCTAGAGATCTATATAGTAGTAATATATACTTATAATTATACTCTATTATAATTAAGGGGCTAGGTAATATTATATAAGCTCCTATATAGACCTAAAAAGGGTAGTACCTCTATATTAGATATCTCTTACTTTTACTAGTATAGATATAAAGCTTTTATAATAACTAGTCTAGCCTAGCTATATAAGAACTAACTCTAGTACTTTAACCTAAGGGCTTAAATTAGATACCTTATAAGCTATACCTCCTCTAATTTATATTAGATATAGTACCTAGCTAAGCGAGAAGTTATTACTATATAAGATATTTAATTTAATAAAACTTAAGAACTTAATAGTAATATTAATAAATAGAAGGATAACTTATAAGAGGTAAACTAAGAAGATATTAGGGATTATTATAATAATATTATTAAGCTAATAAAGCCCTAATATATACCCTATACTAATAACGCTAAGGATAATAAAGATATTAAATAGTTATTATTAATTAGATAAATAAGTATAAATAAGGTTAATTTACCTACTAAGCCATAGCTAAGTTAAGATAGGTTTAAATACTCCTAGGCTAAGTTCTAGCTTATTACTCTATCTTAATCTCCTCTCTTATTATTCTTTTAAGTAATAGAGGATCTTAAGGTAAAGAGGTATAAAGCTAGTACTATTAGTATTACTAAATCTAAGAAGTTTAAAATATCCTTAAGGACCTCTTATAAGGTAATATTTTTAATTAGTATAAAGCTAAATAAAACTTAGTTATAAGATAATCTCTATACTTACTTATAATTAAATTAACCTAGTACTAATAAGGAGTATAGCTAAGTATTAAGCTATCAGGCTAGGAGCCTCCTACTTAGTCTAAAAGTAATAAGTAATATGCTATAAATAAGTTACAGAGGTTTCTATTAGGAACCTACTAGAGGTATCTATTATTATTACTCTTATTTTATAGCTAATTAGCTACTTACCCAATAGGGAATAAGTTTAGAGAAGCTAAGATATTATATCTAAATAGTTCTAAGTAGTCTAAATTATAAATATAATATAAGGGTATAAATTCCTTAGTTATTACTAGATATATACCTATAAACTAGATAAGTATAAAAAGCTACTTAAAGTGAAAATAAGACTTGTTATAAGAGGAGATTAATAGCCTTATAATCTAAGGAATATATATACTATAGCCCTAGTAGGGATATCTTTTAGGACCCTAATTATAATTATAAATCGATTTAATATAAACCTCCCATAGTATAATATAGTTAATACCTTTATCTATACTAATCTTAATAAGGATGTCTATATAGAGATAGCGCTAAGGCATTATAAGAATAGCTAGGCCTGTAGCCACTATATAGTGATTTTACCTACTTAAGTGCAATAGACCTTCTAACTCCGCGCCTCCTAATAATACATAGCCTTTAGTTATATAATTCTTTCCTAACTATATCTATACTTATATATACCTATAGCCTTAAGATATTTAAAATTATATTAACAATAACGTGGGTTTTAATTATTTAATAGATTATAAAACTATTAACTTATCCTCTCGCGTACTACTCGCCCAGTACCCGCGCTACTAATACCGCCTCTATTACCGCTTTATCTACTAATAGTCCTCTTATTTAATTAGGTTAGCTAACGCTTTTATAGTAGCTATGCTATCGTTAGTAACGCTCTCCCTATATTAAAGTAGTTAGCACAAGCTATACTTACTAATATTTAAGCCCTAATAGGCCTAGGCTACCTAGGCTACCTCTACTTTAATAATATAGAGGACCTACTTAAAGAAGAGCTACTCTATAGGGTATATAATAACCCGCTAAACTTCTACTACTAAGTTAAGATCTCTTTAGTTAAGGAGTTATCTTATATAGTAGCTTTTACCTTACTAGAAGGTTCACCTCTTAAGTTAAGGAATTATCTTTTAAAAATTAGAAGTAATTCTTAATAACTATATTACTTAAGATAGTTCTTAATAACTATCTTATATTATATTTTAAAGTTTTATTTACTAAGTCTAGTTATAGCTAACTCTATCTAACCTTAATAAAGGTATAAATATATTAGTAAGTACCTATTCTGACTAGCTACTAGCTAGAGCCTTATTATATATATAGGGCCTACTAATAAAGAGCTAATAAGAGCTAATAAGGGCTCATAAGAGTAGTATAGACTAAATTAAGCTATATAGACCTATATTTATCTAAACTTAGGATAAATTAGCTTAATTCTTTAAAAGACTAATTGGATTTAAGCTTTTAATATATAGAAGTATAATAGTAATAAGGCAGCTTTTTTTCTTAGGTAAGCCTAGCTTCTTAAAAGTTAAAGATTAACCTTCCTAATAGAAGGTAATAATACTAAGGCTTATATATCTTAAAGCGCGAGAGATAGTATATACTTATAATATAATAGCTCTAATAATAGAGTAAGAAATTTAGATCTCGCGATAGCTTTATTTTAAGATCTAAGGGGGTATATTAGACTTATATATTATATAAAGCGAAGTATATATAGCTCGGATATTCCAGGATATAGATTTACGCCTAAATATAGGTTATTGATATTAATTATATATTAACACTGAATTTTATATATATGGGCTAATTTAGCCCCTTTTTGCTAGTTACATATATATTAATATATTAAGTCTCGCATCATGATTGCTGGCCATACTGTTGCCCAACAGTTTTCACATTCGATAAATACCCTGTCAAAATTCATCCTGAATTCTGCCCGACTCATTTCGTCGAATGAACTGCGATGCCGGGAAGTTTGACTTGCTTAGAACACCCGGTCCTCTCATTTTCAAGCTGGAGTGAAACTCATCTGCACGTATCAAGTCACTTGGGAATTTCGTGCTCGAAGTTGAGTCCACCTGGTTATAGACAAGAAAAATCCTGATCACAGTCAACACTGACACTCATTGCGATGGGTGCTCAGCAATCATCCGGTCGCGACCAAGCTGGTCATTCTTCATCTCAACCAGTCAAGACATGTTATTACGAATTGCTCTCAGTTGAGCGCGATGCTACCGATGACGAGTATTGCACCACTTGCACAATCTACAGCCCACCTCGCTGACTGTCACATCATAGAATCAAGAAGGCCTATAGGAAGCGTGCTCTAGAATTGCATCCAGACCGAAACTTCGGGGATGTCGAGAATGCGACGAAGCGTTTTGCTGAAGTCCAAGCTGCCTACGAGGTGCTATCAGATCCTCAAGAAAGAGCCTGGTACGATTCGCATCGCGAGGCCATTCTACGTGGTGCCGAAATCGAAGAAGCAGATGGTCACAGCACAGAGTTCAACAAAGTTAAACTCACTTCTACCGGGGACATCTTCTCACTTATCCGTCGCTTCAACGCCACAGTCCCCTTCACCGACGAACCATCTGGCTTCTTCGGCATAGCCAAGGCAACCTTTGACCATCTCCTTGATGAAGAACACGCCGCCGGCGAATATACCACAGGAGAGATTCCACACTACCCCTCGTTCGGCAGTTCAAAGGATAGCTACGACGACGTCGCACGACCCTTCTACAGCAACTGGGCAAGCTTCTCGACGCGAAAGACGTTTTCGTGGAGGGACAAGTACCGCTTATCAGACGCACCGGACCGTCGTGTCAGGCGACTTATGGAAAAGGAAAACAAGAAGATACGTGACGAGGCCGTTCGGGATTTCAACGACGCTGTCAGGTTCCTCGTCACCTTTGTGCGCAAACGCGATCCCCGTTACCTCCCCAACACGCAGACGACCGCCGAGCGGCAGGAGTCCCTTCGGAGTGCGGCGGCGGCGCAAGCAGCTCGCTCTCGCGCTGCGAACCTGGAGAAGCTGTCCGAGGTCACTGTGCCCGACTGGGCCCAGACCCGCGAGGATGGCGACGCAGGCGGTCACTTTGATGAGACAGGAGAGGAGGAATCCGAGGTCGAGGTACTCGAGTGTGTCGTCTGTGACAAGACCTTCAAGAGCGAGAAGTCGTACGAGGCGCACGAACGGAGTAAGAAGCACCTGAAGGCAGTCCAACAGCTTCGACGACAGATGAAGAGCGAGGATAAGGACTTGAATTTGAATGAGTCGCCAGCGCCGCAGCAGCAGGTTACGTTGGTGGATGACCAGAGTGAACACAAAAGGGAGCAGGAGACTGGCGAAGCGCAGGAGATAGCGGACATGGCGGAGTCATCCGTTGCTTCGACTCCTGAGAAGAAGCAAATCGATGTATTTGATACCTCATCAGAGGGCGACGATGAGTACGCCACTCGCGTGGATGTCGAGAAGAGACTCTTCGCCGAAACGCCTCTTTCCGAGGCAACTCAGGTAGACGCGATCCTGGGTGAGGATGGAAATGTTGTTATTGGTATGGGTGCCCTGAACCTAGAGGGCAAGGAAGATGCCCAGCCACCGCAGAAGAAGGTTGGCAAAGCGAAGGCAAAACGCGAGAAGAAGGCGGCACTCCAGGCCGTAGAGGGGGCTCAAGAAAGCTCGGTGAGTACCCCCACGAAGCATTCATCGTGTACCCACTGACTCGTGTTCAAAGTACAAGTGTGGCGTTTGCAAGGAGTCGTTTCCCTCAAAGACGAAGTTGTTCAAGCATGTCCGCGACCTGGATCACGCGGTAACCACACAACAGAAGTCAGCCGGTGACGGGAAAAAAAAGAGGCGGTAAATAAATGGCAAACCAACAAGCCATGTGTTGATAGTGTGCTTCACCCAGTGTATCCGAATCCCTGTGAATGCATCCGCCTAATCCGCCCTGAAACCGATAACCCTGCGTACGCCATTTAATCGAGCCCAGGGAGGGTCAATAGCCGATTACGCCGCCCAAGGGAAAACCGACGTGGCCCGAACTCCCAAGTGTACCTCACCTTCCATTTCTCGCTTGAAACACTTCAATGTCCAATCTGAGCACCTCAAGCGTCTAAAACAGTATCGTCATCGTCACTGAGAATTTCCACCTCGTCAATAGCACTTTCCCTCTCACCAGCCCCATGAGCGACAGAGTCATGATCTGCGACGTGGATCACAGCCTTGCCTTGAACATGCTTGACGTTGCGACGCCACTCGGCCCAGTCATCCTCATCTTTGATCAGAAATCCGATAAGCATACTGGGATCCATTTCTCTAACGTGCAAACGCCGGAGTCGCCGAGTATGCACGGTGTTGACGTCCTCTTTACTGTATTTTGAAGGATCCGTGTGGTATGGTAAAGCTGATCTTGTGTGATGCGGGTCAAGATAGAAGAGAAAGGAGCCCTGTGCCCCTACGAAGTAGTGTGACGCAGAAGGTCGGCCGCTGCCATTTCCGTTAGTACGCACTGCCTTCTCATACCTGACCGTTTGCTTACCCTGCGATACCTACGGACTGTGGCATTTGGAGGGCAGCAATGAGGGCGTCCCAGTAAACAGGCGTGATCTTGTCAATGCCCAGCCGTGTCCCAACCAAGATAAGAGTTGGGCGAAATTGAGAACCGTCGGGCTTCGCGATTTTCATAAAGCTGTCTTCATAAACGTCTGGACCATCGCCCGTCGAGTACACCCTCAGGGGCTGCTCTTGAGCATTGGCCAGGGATCTGCGATTGTGTTAAGATGTTTCACGGCGTAGGAACACCGGGTGCTACTCACTGGATGCAGCGAGCAGTTGCAGAAGGACCAAACCACTCTCCAGGATACTTTCCGCACGCAGCCGCACCATGGTGAACGAATTTATGAATCGAATATGCTGCTCTTGGATCATCGGAAAACATGGATATCAACTTGCATTCCTTCTCTGCGGATTCACCCCGTCGCCAATCTGACTCGCTATTAGCACGACATTAAGAAAAAGTCACAATGTAGGCACTCCGGGAGAAGTACTTGGGCATACCTCTGCCTAGGTCGGTAACAGCCATGGCGTTTGCCAGCAGCATCTGACCAGACCGTATCATGCAACCCCAGCCACTGTCGGATGAGAAACCGTTTTGGTCTACCAACTGGCTCTTGATTCGCATGGGTAATGATAGCGCTGATGAAGCTCGTGGATCGGCGGATTTGGCGATGGGATCGAAATCCGAGCGGTATGTCATCCAGAACTTGGACTCGAAGTCGTCCAGAAACGCAGCTGGCCAACCTCCGTCCCGGATAGAATATTCATCGTCGTAGGCAAGAGAGGATGAGAAGCTGCTAGACACAGAACCCTGAGGTGTCTGAGGACCCGTGGCTGCAGGCACAGGTGATACTTGAGAGGTCTTGGGTGGTTGATCCACGGCAGCACATGAGGGAGGCGTTTGACCAGGTTCTGCCATTTTTTTGCCAGTCTTGGTGTTCAAAGTGTACGACCGTCCGAGACACCATACGGGCAGGTCGACTTGGTAGTCGTTCGTAGGCTCTGGGTCCCAGAACATCTGGACGATGCGGCGGTATCGGCCGAGATCTACCGCAGCCATGGCGGATTCCATCGAGAGCAACGGTATAAAACAGTTCCCGAAGCGATAGGTTCGGTTCCCCGGCGTCCGAAGGACGAGGTAGGCGGAAACAAGCCGAGCGTCGGGAAACGGTGAGTGAACGTGGCAGCGAGGAATGGCGTCTGTCAATGCCTCGAATCGGATCTGGTCGCCGGAAGCTCGGAGGGTTGGTTCTTTCACAGCTCGGGCAGTATAACAATTGTCTCTGGAGACAGAAGGTAGCAAGCGGAGAGGGAAAGCCTCCGCAGTGGCGGTGGCGACGGCTAGCTCGATAATATCGCGGCCGCGTGGTCGCAACTAAAATAAGGCAGCCGCCTGGAGCAAAGGGATCACCGGCAGTGGAGGACTGTAAGGACTGCTGGAATGGAGAAGCGCTGGACAGGATAAGGTCAGAGGCACGGTATGGGGAAAGACAGCTTGGTGACTACTCGCAGGTGGTTTTCTGCAGCGTAAAAAGATCCCTTGGATAGGGTAACGTGAAAGTAAGGCAGCTTGTAGAGGGTTCAAAGGCTACGGGGATGCGCGATGGAGGTCGGCAACAAAGAGTAGCACCTGATTCCAGCCAATGGCACTCAGGTGGCCGATCACAGCCTGCCTGTCCTTGTGACGCACCAGCCAAGCTTCTGGCGGGGCATCTTGGGATGTTATAAGGCACTGCCTGCAACTGGAGGCACCTTCCGACCCGCTCTAGCTAGTACAGTCCGCACCCCTATAAATAGATAACCCTTAAATGCGATATCACCCTCTAAATATATATAGATGCTATACCTATATTAGTTTATATAGGAAAAGCACTATAAAGTAAGTATATTATATAATATATATACTATCTTAGTTTATTTAATATAAAAGTATAAAATAGGGAAATTCAGTTATATTATAGAGCTAAAATAGGGGGTTAGGAGGGGGTATTTAATATTAAAGTTTTTGCTCTATTACCCTTCTTACCCCTCTTATTACTACTTTTTAAGGCTATTATAATAATTAAATTAAGTATTTAATTATAGGTTACTCTTTATAATTAAGTAGCTTTATGAATAGTTTATTTAAGTTAATAAGTAATAGTTATATATATCTAGAGAGTATATAATATTGAGTTAAAGTAGGTTATTATCTTATAATATCTTAATTATAATTAGAAGCCTCCTACTAAAGATAATAATATTAAAGCTCTTAAAATATGATATATTATAACTACTTAATAGCTTAAAGTTAAAGACCTCTTCTATAAGTAATAGGTTAAGCTTAAAACTTAAGGGATAGAAATAATTAATACTTTTCTCAAAGAGTAAGTATATGTCACGGCGCTGGGTTGGACCTCCCTGAATTTCGGGTCACGTGACTTGCGGATCACGTGACTTGTGGGTCACGTGACCACCAGGCGACTCTTCAGCCTTCCGGGGCTGCGCCAGCCCATAGTTAGACTTTCCCCTTCTTCAACGCAGAATCCACTCAATATAGCGCAATTGAAGTGTGTCAACCTTCATCCATTCGCTGTTCGTGACATATACTTTATATAGATATTAGTTCCTAAAACAAGAGATTATTTAATTAACCACTTAAACCCTCTAGTATTTAGCTATAAGTAAGTTAGCCTCTTTAAAAAGAAGTAATGTCTATTTATTAATAAAGCTATTATAAAGAGAATTAAGGTATTATAATTAGTAATAGTATAATATGTCCTATTAAATATATATAATATATATAAAACTAAACTATATTAATAATAACTTATTATAAGTAGCTTTTCTCTTTCCATAAAATAGGGCTTAAGAGGGATAAATCCTAAGTATTACTAAACCTTACTACTCATATAACAAAAGATAATTCTCTTTATATATAGGTAATTAGAAAGTTAAAAACTCTATATATATTTTATAGCTTTAACTTTAAAGCTTTTAATTTAGAAGTATAAGAAGAATACCTATTTATAGGATCTATTATAGGAGACTCATTATAATACTTTTATACTTATATTTAGTTTTAAAAGATAAGTTAAAAGGTTTTATTATTTATAAATAACTTCTCTATTTAGATATAAAGTATAGAGGTAAGCTTTTACTTCTAAATATTTAAATGGAGTTTATCTTAGTAAATATAACCTTTAATTATAGTTAGTAGACTAAGAGATTATTAATACCTTTAAGAGCTATTATTAATATAATCTCCTTACTTAAATTATAAATAAACTTATTTAGGTTCGGAGTTATACTATAGCCCCTTAATAAAAAGACTAAATTAAATTTACTTAGTTTATAAGTATAATTTAGGAAATATTATATAGGTATTTTAACTTATACCCTCTACTAGTTAAGGAAAATAATATAGGAACCCTATATATTCTTATTTAGAAATAAACCCTTATATAAAGTTAGACGCGCGCTGCACTAGGGCTAATTATATTAGAGCTAAATAGGCTATTAAGGCTCTTATAGTAATACCCTTGCTAAACCTTCTAATAAGGTACTATAAAAGCTACTATATAAGATAACTTCTTAACCTAAAAGGTTAACCTTTTAGTAAGATACTAAAGGTACTATAAATACTATTATATAAGAGGTAACTCCTTAACTAAAGAGGTCTTTCCTAAGAGGTTCTTATAGCTAGAAGCATAAGAAGCTCTACTACGAGCAGGGCTTTATACCTCTCCCTCTTCCTTATCCCTTAACTATATTAGCACTAGACCCTGCATAAAGTTAAAGATCGTGAGGCTATCTAGTATAATAGGCACGTATAAGTATAGCTATAGTTAGGAAAGGTAGTTAGTAAGATCACATAACTAAAGGCTATATATTATTAGGAGGCGCGGAGTTAGAAGGTCTATTGCACTTAAGTAGGTAAAATTACTATATAGTGGCCGGAGGCTTTATAAGGAGATATAGAATTAGTAAACTATTATAAAGTAATACTCTAAAAATAATAATACTTAACTTAGAAATAAGTAGCTATATCTAATATATCTTTAAATATATAATTAATAGCTTAGAGCTTAATATCCTCTTAGGGCGCCCCTAGATAGAATAGAACTAAGTTATTTATAATATTATAGCTTACTAAGTATACTATAAGAGGGGGCGTATTAAGCTATACCTAAAGGACTAAGAAGGAACGCCCCTTATAAAGGAAATAAGGGCTATAAGGTTCCTTAATATACCCTTATTCTTTATAATCTACTAATACCTAGTAAGATAATAAGGTAAGTACTAAGAGGATATTATAAAAATACTAATATAAGCTATTAGCTTAGCTAATATTAAAAAGGCCTTAAACCTAAAACTAAAAGAGAATTAATAATATTATTTACTAAGCTAGGTATTAAAAGAGTTTCCTAACTTATTTAACCCTAATAATACTTACTTATTACCCCCTAAGTAACTTAGAGTAAACTACTAGATTAACCTTATACTAGAGCTAGATAAAAGGGAGCTACTACTCCTTTAAAGCCCCCTCTATAATATATTAAGAGAAGAGCTACTAGTACTAAAATAAAACCCTATAAGACCTCTTAAATAAGGGGTTAATTAAAGCTAGTAGCTTACTTATTAGAGTATTTATACTTTTTATAAGGAAGCTAGATAGAGGAATTTACTTCTATATTAATTATAAAGCTATTAATATAATTACTAAGAAAGACTACTACCCCCTCTTATTAATATCTAAGGTATTATACTAAGTAAATATAGTTAAGTAATATATTAAGTTAAATATAATAATAGCTTTTATAAGTTAAGAGTAGTAGAGGAGTACTAGGAGAGAACTATATTCTATACCTAGTATAAGTTATTTAAGTAGGTAGTTTACTTATTTAGCCTAATTAATACCCCTACTAGCTTCTAGTAATATATTAATAATACCTTATAAAAGGCCTCTAGCTACTATATAGTGATTTTACCTACTTAAGTATAATAGACCTTCTAACTCCGCGCCTCCTAATAATATATAGCCTTCGGTTATATAATTATAACTCTCCTAACTATAGCTATACTTATACGTGCCTATAGCCTTATAATCTTTAACTTTATAATAATAATAACGTAGTTTTTAATTATTTAAACTATAAAACTATTAACTTTTCCTCTCGCGTACTACCCGCGCTGCTATTAAATACTACCTCTATTACCGCTTCGTCCGCTAGAAGTCGTTACTATCTTTAGTAAGTAGTATCCTATATATTAGCTATTTTAGACTTTATTAATTTATATAGTTAAAGTAGTCCTCTTATTCGATCGGGTTAGCTAACGCTTTCGTAGCTATACTATTATTAGTAACGCTCTCTCTATTAGTTAGTATAAGCTATACTTATTAATATTCCCCTAATAAGCCTAGGCCGCCTAGGCTACCTCTACCTTAGTAATACAGAGGACCTACTTAAAGAAGGGCTACTCTATAGAGTATATAATAACCTACTAAACTTCTACTACTAAGTTTACTTACTTAGCTCTAATACTATTATACCTTATAGAGTCCCTTATAGGGGTATTAAAATAAGCCCTCTTAAGGGTTATATTAATAATATGCTCTCTATATATAGTAGAGTAGTTAATAAAGGAGCGGGTTTTATTAAGTATATCGAGGCTAAACTCTCTAGTAATCCCCTCTATATTATTTATACTAAAGGGCGTACCTCGCTTAGGCTTAGTATATTTATATATAAGGTCTAGTGCTAATATAGTTAAGGATTTATTATAGGTTAGATAAGGATAAGGAAGAGGGAGAGGTATAAGGCCCTGCTTATAGTAGTAGAGCTTCTTATACTTCTAGCTATAAGAACCTCTTAGGAAAGACCTCTTTAGTTAAGGAGTTACCTCTTATATAATAGTATTTACCTTACTAAAAGGTTAACCTTTTAGGTTAAGGAGTTATCTTATATAGTAGCTTTTATAATACCTTGCTAGAAGGTTTAGCGAGGGTATTTCTAGGCTATGAGAGCCTTAGTAGCCCGTTTAGCTCTGATATAATTAGCCCTAATATAGCGCGCGTCCGACTTTATAATATTTAGAGGGTTTACTTACGAGTAGTAGGAATATATAGGGTTCCTATACTATTTTCCTTAACTAGTAGAGGGTATAGGTTAAAATACCTATATAGTATTTCCCGAATTATACCTACGAACTAGGTGAATTTGTTATAGTTTTTTTGCGAAGGGGCTGCGGCGTAATTCCGAGCTTCATACCTTATAAAACTTCTTTAATAACTTTATTATTACTTATATAGATAATATATTAATTTACTTTAATAGAATAAAAAAGGATTATAAGAGAAAGGTCTAGGAAGTCCTCTAGAGGCTAGTAAATACTAAGCTAAACCTTAATCCTATAAAATATAAGTTCTTAGTAAAGAAGGTTAAATATATAGGGTTTATAGTAACTATAGGAGAGAGCCTCTCCTATAACCTTAAGAAACTCTAAGTAATTATTAAATAGCTACCCCCTACCTCCCTAAAAGGTATCTAAAGCTTCTTAGGGTTTATAAACTATTATAATATATTTATACTAAGGTATAGGGATATATTTAGGCTACTTATAGAGTTTATTAAAAAGGATATAATATTCTAATAGGGAGATAACTAAAGAAGAGGTTTTTCTTAGCTTAAGTAGCTCTTAATACCTCGCTAATACTCTACTAATTTAATTTAAAAAATAAGATCATTATTAAAACTAATTATTTTAAATTTATACTAAGAGGGGTATTTTCCTAAATTAACCTAGAAAGTACTAAGCCCTCTATAGTATTCTACTTATAAAAGCTCTCCCTTATAAAGTATAACTACCCTATTTATAATAAAAAGCTCCTAATAGTCCTTTCCTATCTATATATATAGAGAGTAGAGCTATATAATATAGCCTCTATTAAGATATTAATAAACTATTAGGGGCTTAAATACTTTATAAAGAAGTAATATCTTATAAAGCCCTAGAGCTAGTAAGTAGAGGAGCTATTCTAGTATAATTTTATTATTAAATACTACCCTAATAAGGAAGTCGTAGCTCCTAATACTCTCTCTTAGAGAGAATAAGATATACTATAAGAATAAGATAATAAGTAGAAATAAGGGAGGGTCTTATAGCTAATACTAAACTACGCTTACCCCTATAGGAACCTTATAGCTAGCCCCCTAGTAAGGAGAAGTTAGAAGGGCTATACTAATATCCTAGATATTATAATCTTTAATAATAACCCTAAATTATAAGCGTTATTACTAGAAACTATAAAGAAGGATATAATATATAAAGCTATATACTATATAGTTACCTACTAGCTTTAGAGCTTCTTATTAGATATTAAAGCTAAGGTCTAAATTAGTAAGTATAATATTAATAGTTAGAGGAGACTAATATTTAGAGGGAGGCTATAGGTACCTAGCGGGGAGAATAATAATAACTTACTAGGGGAGCTCTATATAAAGATTATTTAATAGAGCTATAACCTAAGTATAACTACTTATTTAAGCTATAATAATACGCTATAAATAATAAGCTAGTAGTTCTACTAGCTAGGATATTTATAAATAATATAGAGATTTATAAGGAATTATAATATCTATAGAGAGATATATATCTAGAGGTAAGCTAAGAGGGGTTTCTTAAAACCTCTACTAATACTTATTTAGTTACATAGAGACCTCTTAATAGACTTTATTATAAACTCACTACTTATAAAAAATAATACTAGCTAATACTTATAAGTTATAATAAATAAGCTAGGTAAGTTAGTAATATTAGAGGAGATAGGTATTTTAAAAGTAGAAGCTTATACCTACTAGTTCCTTACCTATTATTTTTAGTTCTATAAGTTCTTATATAGTATTATTAGTAATTAAGGGTTTAACTAAGTAAGCTACTTCTAAGCTAAATCCTACTACCTTATTAATATAAAGAGATTATTAAGTATTATATATTACCTATAGATTAATAGTAATATTAAGAAATAGAACTAGGAGATATAGGCTATCTTATAGGTATTTATAACCTAGGTATAGAATAACTAGGGGTAGCTCTTACTTATTACTTAGCTAGTACTTTATAATAAGGTTAGTAATATAACTAAGCTCCTATTATTCTTCTTAGAATATAAGTACTATACTAACCCTATATTTATTATAAATAATATAATATAAGAGACCCCCTCTAGGGATAGAGTAGCTACCCTCCTAGTAATAAAATTATAAGAGGTAGTAGACTTTATCTAAATAAGTATTATAATAGCTTAGTAATATAATAAGAAGAATATAAATTAATATAAGATACCTATAGAGGAATATAAAGTAAGTAATAAGGTTTAGTTTTTGATAACTAACTATAAGAACCCTAGGCTTAGTAAGAAATTATTATAATTATATTATAAATATATTATAATAGGAGTCCTAAGCTTATATATTACTAAATTAGATATACTTAGTAATATTTACCTGAGGTTTTATATAAACCTCCTCTAGAGGGTACTAGAGAACCCCCTACTTACCTAAGTAAGAATAAACCCCTAGCTACTACTAATTATAGCTAATAATAATAAGTTTAAGTAGTATATAGAGAATATATATATAGTATAGTAAAAAGTAGTTAGATAAGGGTAGAGGTATAAAGCCTTAGTTAAATAGGAGGGGTATATAGTACTTACCTAGGAACCTATAGAAGCTATAATAAATACTATAGTAGTAGATAGGTATAAGGCTTAATATAAGCTAGTTATAAATAGTAATAATAACCTAGCCTATACCTAGGGGGGGATTAGCTGGGAGGGGGGATAGTATTATAAGCTATACCTAGGTTAAGCCTATTTAGGCTTTTACCTAGGTTTATTACCTTAAGGAGCTACCTAAAGCTTACTTAGGGCTTACTTAGTAGTCCTCTATAAACTAGCGAAATCTATACTAAAGAGGAAAACTTCTCCTTTTCCTCTTTAGCTTAAATAAATAGTATTATAGCGACTTATTATTAAATAAACTCGGGTCTAACCCCTTGTAATACCCTTTAGTATAAGAAATATATAAGGGATTACTAGAGAGTTTAGTATTAATATAATTAACAAAACCCGCTCCTTTAGTAATTACTCTATTATATATAGAGAGTATATTATTAATATAGCCCTTAAGAGGGCTTACCTTAATATCCCTATAAGGGACCTTATAACGCGCTATTATATTATAGCTAAGTAAGTAAACTTAGTTATAGAAGTTTAATAAGTTATTATATACCTCATAGAGTAGTCTTTTTCTAAGTAAATCCTCTATATTACTAAGGTAGAGGTAGCTTATTAGGGGAATATTAGTAAGTATAGCTTATACTAACTACTTTAATATAGAGAGAGCATTACTAATAATAATATAGCTAGTAAATAAAGTAGTAATAGAGGTAGTATTAGTGTCACGAATAGCGAATAAGCGAAGGTTAGTATACTTTAATTGCGTTATATTAAGTGGATTCTGCGTTACAGAAGGGAGAAGTCTAACTATAGGCTAGCGTAGCCCCGGAAGGCTAACGAGTCGCTTAGAGATCACGTAACCCCTAAGTTATATAACCTGAAATTTAGGTAGGTCTAACCTAGCGCTATAATATCCCCCCCCCCCCCCCCCCCCTCTCTTTACTAGTATTACTATCTATAGTAATTAACTATTATTATATAAATATCTCCTTAAATAGTATCCCTCTTCTTTTTTTCCTTATACTTACGCTAAGCGTTATTATTATCTATAGTAGCAGGGTTTTTATCTTAGGTAGTAGCTAAAAGCTAAGCTAAAAGGTATTTTAATAATCTTATATTAGTTAGGTTAGTAATATAGAAACCTTATAGTATTACTAGGGCGTCCTTAAAACTCTTAGCGTTATACTAAGTAAGATTATAATTATAGCCCCTCTAGTTAGCGCGATATTATAGCTATTCTTAGTATAACTAGCTAGTAGTTATTTATATAACTTTATATTCTAGCTTATTATTAAACTTAATAGTAAGTAGGGGGGGCTTAAATTAACTTAGTAGAGGGTCCTTAGTAGCCTTCTAAAGCTTATTAGAATAAAATACTAGGTAATAGCTATATTCCTTTAGTAGGTCTAATACCTAAGTCCCCCTAGGGCTAGTAGCTTTAATTAGCTATAAGCTATTCTATAGTATTAATAGCTTTAAAGAGTTTTCTTAGTACTATCCCTCTATTAATATATAAATAAAGTCCCTTATAGCTAAGTTCTTAGGCTAGTAGTAGTAGTTAGTAGCTTAGGTATAATATTATTAAGCTATAGCTATATTCTTTTTAGTAATATCCTAGGTATTATAAAGGTTTTATATAAGCTACTAAGCGTTACCATAATTAATTCTTTCCTTTATAATTAAAAACCTTTATATATATTAATCCTAGTTAAAGCTTATCTATAGTAGGTATCCCTACTTCATCTTAAATAGCATAAGCCCTATAGTTTTATTTAATAATACTACTTAGGCGAAGTCTATAATAAGGAGTATTTTGCTCTAGCTATCCTAGAACTAGTTTATCTATAGGTATAAGTATTAAGTTAGGTACTAGTTAAGAATTTTTATCTATATATTAGTCTCTATATAACCTATTATACTTAACTATATAATTATACTATATATCTTATAAAGCTCGTTCTAGAAGTTAGAAGTAAAGTAAGGGCCCCTATTAGATACAATTATAATCGGGAAACTAGTATATTAGAAGATATAAAT
The DNA here is from genome assembly GCA_036785755.1 of Colletotrichum ledebouriae. Taxonomy (NCBI): domain Eukaryota; kingdom Fungi; phylum Ascomycota; class Sordariomycetes; order Glomerellales; family Glomerellaceae; genus Colletotrichum; species Colletotrichum ledebouriae. Next base: position 6,178 of record JAVHLU010001320.1, on the reverse strand, counting down.
ATAATATAGCTAGGCGAGGTCCTATATATAAGAGGTTAAACCTAAGTTTATTTAATAATAAGTTGCTATAATACCATTTATTTAAGCTAAAGAGGAAAAGGGGAGTTTTACTCCCTAATAGAGATTTTACTAGTCTATAGAGAGCTACTAAGTAAGCCCTAGGTAAGCTCTAAGTAGCTCCCTAAGGTAATAAACCTAAGTAGAAGCCTAAGTAAGCTTAACCTAGGTATAGCTTATAATACTATCCCCCCTCCTAGCTAGTCCTCCCCTAGGTATAAGCTAGGTTACTATTATTATCTATAACTAGCTTATAATAGGCCTTATATCTATTTAATACTATAATATTTATTATAGCCTCTATAGGTTCCTAGGTAAGTATTATATACCCCTCCTACTTAACTAAGGCCTTATACCTCTACTCTTACTTAACTATCTTTTACTATGCTATATATATATCCTCTATATACTACTTAGACTCGCTATTATTAGCTATAATTAATAGTAGCTAGAGGTCTATCCTTACCTAAGTAAGTAAGGGGTTCTCTAGTACCCTCTAGAGGAGGTCTATATAAAACCTTAAGTAGATATTACTAAGTATATTTAGCTTAATAATATATATACTTAGGACTCTTATTATAATACTCTTATTATATAACTATAATAACTTCTTATTAAGCCTAGGGCTTTTATAATTAGCTATTAAGAGCTAGACCTTATTACTTACTTAGTATTCCTCTAAAGCTATTCTATACTAGTTTATATTCTCCTCGCTATACTACTAGGTTATTATAATACTCGCTTAGATAAAGTCTACTACCTCCTATAGCCTAGTTACTAGGAGGGTAGCTACTATATCTATAAGGGGGGTCTCTTATAATATATTATTTATAACTAGTATAGGGATAGTATAATATCTATACTCTAGGAAGAATAGTAAGAGGCTAGTTATATTACTAACCCTATTCTAAAGCGCTAGTTAGATAATAAGTAATAGATATCTCTAGTTATCCTATACTTAAGTTATAAATACCTATAAAATAGCCTATATCTCCTAGTTCTATTTCTTAATACCCCTATTAGTCTATAGGTAATATATAGTACTTAATAATCTCTTTATATTAATAAGATAATAAAACTTAGCCTAGAAGTAGCTTACTTAGTTAGACCTATAATTACTAATAATACTATATAGAAACCTATAGAACTAGAAGTAATAAGTAAGGAACTAGTAAGTATAAGCTTTAGCCTCTATAATACCTATCTCCTCTAGTATTACTAACTTACTTAGCTTATTTATTATAACTTATAAGTATTAGCTAGTATTATCCTTATTAAGTAGTAAGTTAGTAATAAAGTCTATTGGGAGGTCTAAGTATAACTAGTTAGATATTAGTAGGGGCTTTAAGAAACCCCTCTTAGCTTACCTCTAAATATATATTCCTTTATAAATATTATAGTTCCTTCTAAACCTCTATAATATTTATTATTATCCTAGCTAATAGAACTACTAGCTTATTATTCCTAATATATTATTATAGCCTAGGTAGGTAGTTATACTTAATTTATAGCTCTATTAAATAATCTTTATATAAAGCTCCCCTTAGGGGGTATTATTATCCTCCCCGCTAAGTACTTATAGCCTCCCTCTAAATATTAGCCTCCCCTAACTATTAATATTATACTTACTAATTTAAACCTTAGCTCTTATATTTAATAGGAAGCTCTAGAGCTAGTAAGTAATTATATAATATATAACTTTATATATCATATCCTTCTTTATAATCTCTAGCTATAATACCTATAATTTAAGGTTATTATTAAAAACTATAATATCTAGGGTATTAATATATTACTTTTAACTTCTCCTTACTAGGGGGCTAGCTATAAAATCCCCGCGGGGGTAAGCGTAGTTTAGTATTAGCTATAGAACCCTCCCTTACTTCTATTTATTATCTTACCCTTATAGTATATCCTATTCTCTCTAGAAGAGGGTATTAAGGGCTATTACTTCCTTACTAGGGTAATATTTAGTAATAAAGTTATATTAGAATAGCTCTTTTACTTACTAACTCTAGCGCTCAATAAAATATTACTTCTTTATAAAGTGTTTAAACCTCTAGTAATTTATTAATACTTTAAAGGAGGTTATATTATATAGCTCTAGCCTCTATATATATAAGTGAAAAAGAACTATTAGAAGCTCTTTATTCTAAATAGAGTAGTTATACTTAGTAAGTAAGAGTTTCTATAAGTAGATTACTATAGGGCGCTAGGTTCCCTCTAGGTTAATCTAAGAGAGTACCCCTCTTTATATTAATCCTAAGTAATTAATCCTAATACTAATTTTATCTTTTAGATTAAATTAGTAAATTACTAGCTAGATACTAAAGAGCTACCTAAGCTAAGAGAAAGCTTATTCCTAGTTATTTCCCTGTTAAAACGCTATATTTTCCTTAATAAGCTTTATTAATAGCTTAATAATATCTCTATATTTTAATATAAATATATTATAATAATTTATAAACCCTAGGAAGCTTTAAACCCCTTTTACAGAGATAGGGGGTAATTACTTAGTAATTACCTAGAGTTTCATAGGGTTATAAGAGAAATCCTCTCTTATTATTATAATAAACCCTATGCATTTAGCCCTTTTTACTAAGAACTGATATTTTATAGAGTTAAGGTTTAGCTTTATATCTACTAGCTTCTAGAGTACCTCCTAGACCTTCCTCTTATAATTTTCCTTTATTCTATTAGAGTAAATTAATATATTATATACATAAGTAGTAATACAGTTATTAAGAAAGTTCTATAGAGTATTATAAATATACTACTAGAAGTTTATAAGGGCGCTAGTTAAGTTAAATAAGTAAACTACTTATTTAAATAATTTATATTAAGTATAGAACGTAGTTCTCTTTTAATACCCCTCTATTACCCTTAACTTATAGAAAGCTATTATTATATCTAACTTAATATATTACTTAGCTATACTTACTTAATATAATATCTTAGAGATTAATAAGAGGGAGTAATAATCTTTTTTAGTAATTATATTAAAAGCTTTATAATTAATATAGAAGTAAATACCTCTACTTAGCTTCCTTATAAAGAGTATTAATACCCTAGCTAGAGAGCTACTAGCTTTAATAAACCCCTTATCTAGGAGGTCTTATAAGGTCTTTTTTAGTACTAATAGCTCTTCTCTTAATATATTATAAAAAGGGCCTTAAGGGAGTAGGGGTGCCTTTCTATCTAGTCTTAATATAAAGTTAATCTAATAATTTACCCTAGGTTACTTAAAGGGTAGTAAGTAAGCCTTATTAGAGTTAAAGAGGTTATGGAATTCCCTTAAGACCTAGCTCAGTAAATAGTATTGTTAATCCTCTTTTAGCTTTAGGTTTAGGGCTTTCTTAATATTAGCTAAGCTAACAGCTTATACTAATACCTCTATAATACCCTCCTAATACTTGCTTTATTATCTCGCTAAGTATTAGAAGATTATAGAGAATAAGGATATATTAAAGAACCTTACTATTCTTATTTCATTTATAAGGGGTATTTCCTCTTAATCCTTTAGATATAACCTAATATACCCCCTCTTATAATATACTTTATAAATTATAATATTATAAATAACTTAGTTCTATTTTATCTAGGGGCGCTCTAAGAGGATATCTAAGTCTAAGCTATTAATTATATATATATAAAGATATATTAAATATAGCTACTTATCTCTAAGTTAAATACTACTACCCCTAAGGTATTACCTAATAATAGCCTGCTAAATATATATCCCCTTATAAGTTGTTATCTTCTTTTAATATATAAAAAGTAAAGGTATTAAACTAGAAAAAGGTTAATTATTATATAAGTATTACTCCTAGTATTTATTAGAGTATAAGCTAGATATTTTTATTAACTCTAACTTAAATAATAATAAGCTTATTATTAGCTAGTTATTCCTATTTATATTCCTCCTAAGGCCTCTAGCCACTGCATAGTGATTTTACCTGCTTAAGTGTAACAGACCTTCTAACTAGGCGCCTCCTAACAATACATAGCCTTCGGTCACGTGATCTAGTAGCCCGTTCGGCTCCGATATAATCGGCCCTAGTGCGGCGCGCGTCCGACTTTATATAGTAATAATTAGAAGGTTTACTTGCGAGTAGTAGGAATATATAGGGTTCCTATATTATTTTCCTTAACTAGTAGAGGGTATAAGTTAAAATACTTATATAGTATTTCCTAAATTATACCTACGAACTAGGTGAATTTATTATAGTCTTTTTGCGAAGGGGCTGCGGCGTAATTCCGAACTTAATATTCCTCCTAATTTAATATCTCCTCCTAACTCCTCATCTTCTTCTAAGGAGTTAGCTATTACTTAATAGTTATTTATAACCTTATAATATACTAGTTCTTCCTTTAAAGTCTTTACTTTTATAACCCTAAGTAGCTAATTCTCCTTACTAAGGTAGCGCTAAATAATATACCTTTTAACCTTATAAGTATAATAAGTATAGGAATCCTTTATACCTTTCTATAGGTATTAGTATTATACTAGGGAATATTTAAGGAGGACCTAGAGTTTTAATAGTTATAATATTTTATTTCCTTAACTTATAAGATATATATTTCTCTAGTTATATAAATATCCCCCTTAGTATCCTTAGTAATAAGTCTCTAGTAGGTTACTAGGTAATTACTAGAGGCTTTTTAATACTCTACTTTCTATATAATACTCTATACTTTTAAAAGCTAGCTATTATAATTAGCTAGTAAGTTAATAATAATTAGCTAATCCCTTAGCCTAGGGGTAAGAGAAGCCTCTAGAAGTAAGATCTAGATTTAACTTACCTAGTTTATATTACTTATATTAGCTAGTATTCACTTAAACCTTAATAAGAAAATCGCTAGGGCTTTATTCTCTTTCTACTAGAAGGTTATAATTAGGCTATAGCTTATAATTAGATATTAAGGTCTTTATAAGTCTAATTAAAGTAAGTTATAAAATCCTCTAGGTTATATTATCTACTATTACCCTAGCTCTATAGAAAATAGAAACTACCTATTAGAGAGTAATATTCAAATAAGAGTTAATAAGGTATTATATCTCTATATCAATAGAGTAGAACACCCTATTAATAATAATCTTATATTTTATCTACTATACCTAAGAGGTATATTACTTCTACTTACTTAAAAGCCTTAGTGGTAGGGGTAGTAGCTTCTAGTATATAATACTAAGTATTACTAGGGCTTTATTAATAATACTTATAGGGATCTATATAGCTATATATTAGCTATTTCCCTACTTAACCTCTTATAGCTATTACTAGAGGGACTCTAGTACTACTATTAAATTAGCTTATAATAGCTTATCTTAAGTTTTAGCTATATTATTATTAATTATCTTACTAATTAATAAGGAGTAGCGCTTTACTTATTATTTTTATTATAATAATAATAAGTAAAGCGCTACTCCTGGTTAGACCTAAGTTTATTTAATAATAAGTCGCTATAATATTATTTATTTAAGCTAAAGAGGAAAAGGGGAGTTTTCCTCTCTAATAGAGATTTTACTAGTCTATAGGGAGCTACTAGGTAGGCCATAGGTAAGCCCTAGGTACCTCCCTAAAGCAGTAAAACTAGGTAGAAGCCTAAGTAGGCTCGACCTAGGCATAGCCTATAACACCGCGCTATAATAATCTTATAATAAGGGAGGGAAACTATCTTTTTTAATAAGTAATATACTACTATAAATACGTTATTATACCTATAGTAGTTAAGTAGGTAGGATATAAAATCTATTATAATATACTCCTAGGGGTAATTTAGTACTAATAAGGGTCTTCACTTACCTAGAGGCTTATCCCTTAGCTTCTAAGCTTAGTAGTAAGTATAATAATTATAAATATATTACTTAATATTAATAACTAAGCAGGGCTAGTAGTAATATTCCTTTAGAAGTTTAATAATCTCATTTTAACCTAAGTATATTATAAGTCTCTAAATATAGGCTTTATAACTTGAGCTTGGAATTACGCCGCAGCCCCTTTGTAAAAAGACTATAACAAATTCACCTAGTTCGCAAGTATAATTCGGGAAATACTATATAGGTATTTTAACCTATACCCTCTACTAGTTAAGGAAAATAATATAGGAACCCTATATA
>JAVHLU010001319.1:0-32819 GCA_036785755.1 Colletotrichum ledebouriae | reverse complement strand
CTATTAAGCTACGCCTAAGAACTATACTTATAGATATACTATTATATCCTAAGAGGCCTAGTCCTTTAAATAAGTATAACTATAGCTATATAGACTATATCTAGTAGAGGGTTAACTAGTAGGATTAAATCGAGTAGAATATACCTAAGGGAGTATATTATTATAACTTCTCACGCCTAGTATAATAGGGTAGGTAGTTTTAGCTATACTAAGGATTAGAGTAGGATAAGGAGTATAATAAAAAGGAAGAGGTAGTAAGGTTATTATTAAGATATAACTTATAATAGAAAATAGTTAAACCTAAGGGACCTTCTTAATAATAAGATTACTTACTTAGAAGATATTATTAATAAATTAGATCTATAAATAGAGTTTATTTACTATTTCTATAAAGTAGTTTTATTTATTTTTTAAAACTCTCTTTTATAATATTATAAAGAGTCTTAAGGGGATAATTAGAATAGGATAGGATAGACTTAGCTATATAACTTTTAGAAAACTCCCTTAGCGTATAGACCTATTATAGGGAGACTATAGAATAGAGTATAGAGGAGAGGAGCGTAGCGGAGGGGAGGATAGTATTATTATTATTACTATTAGTACCTTAATAACCCTATACCTCGTTTTTTAGTAAAATTTCTTAGTAATTTAGTACCTAATAGAGACGATCTCTTTTAATTAGATCTGCGAATTATTCTATATATCTTTTAAGCCTACTCTTAATATTCTTACCTATTTATAGGTAGAGCTATGTTATTTGTTGTCTTTCTGGTTCCTATTGGTTCTAGCCTTTTTTAGTACTACTTTTAATATATTTTAAGCGAGCTCTTAGGCTTATTAGATAGAAAGTACTTACTTAGTATAGTAGGTAAGTATAACTATTATTATAAGGGTAAAGTGCTTTATTAATAGATAAGTACCCTAATTACTATTATAGCCTGCTAATATACTAAAGCTAAGACTTCGGATAACTTAGTAGTTAGAAAGGTAAGGTTCTATACGCGCTTCATTTCTATAACTAACTTCTAATATAACCTATAAACCCTTGTTTATTAGAGAGCTACGCTTTATAAGGGTATTATTACTTAAAAAGAGGAGATTATAATAATAAAGAAAGGTAGTAATAATAAGGGTTTAAATAGGGCTCCTAAGGTAATAGGCAGTTCTAGTATATATAGCGTTATTACTCTATCTCCTACCCTAGTTCTATTTAGAACCCTAGCGGTTAGTATAGATATACTTATATCTTATCTACTTATTAGTAATATAGCTATTATAGTACGCTATGTAGTCGATAGTCTTATTAGTACGTATTTACTAGAGATATTACTACCCTTATATAATATCCTAATAGATTAGTATAAGTAAATCCTCTAAGGTTAGGTAGTAGAAAATTAGCGTTTTAGGGTAGCCCTTTAGGGTATATTATATTCTTTTTACTCCTATAGGAGTAACTTTAGGCTCCCTAGCTAGTAGGATATAAATTAATTAAAATTAGGCGCTACTAGCCCTCCTATACTTATTTAGAGCGTCCCTCGTTTATTATAATTATTCTCTATATATCTTTTAAATTAAGTAGCGAATAGAACTATTCGAATTTCTTATAGTTAAGAACTTTTATAAGACCGTTTACTAGTATATTATTTATTAGTATATATACTATACTAAATAATCCTCTAGCATATTCTTATTATAGCTATATATTCTAAATATTAATATACTATAGCTTAGTTAAAATCCGGTCCTTTTTACTTACTATAAGATAAATTATCTATTAGTTATTATAGTAAATCTTCTAGATATCGCTAAGTTTAAGAGTAATATCCCTAAATAGCCTCTAAAGGGCGATTATCTCCTTAGTAGTATATTCAAGGCTTAGAAGCTCCGCTTCTATTATTAATATTATAACTATAGCTTATTAAGTAGCCTTTTACTAGATCGGTTCTCTAAAGAGCGAGATTATATACCCTTAAGATAACCTCTATATCTCCTTATTATTTATAAATAAAGCGTTACTTATAATTAGTAGTACCTATTTACCCCCTGAGTTACTAAAGTATATTATAAGGTAATAAGTATAATATAAGTACTATATAACCTAGTTAGTAATAGTATAGTAATAAGGAGCAGGGTTCGTTAGGAATCTTAAGAGTAGGGAATATATAAAACCGATATTAGGTTAGATTGTAATTATAATATAAAGTATAAAGCTAATCTTCTCTTAGAAACTCTTTACCTCTACTAGCGTTACTACTATCTTACTCTTTAGGAATAATAAGATTAGAAGGGGGGTTACTAGCGCTCTTAAGTTAAGTAAATTAAACTTCTTTATAACCTACTTAATATATTAGTTATAAGAAAGGTATATCGTTTCTATAGCTTAGTTATAAATAACCCTAATTCTAAGATAGTACTTAACTAAGCCCTATTCTTTTAACTTATATATTTCTTTTAAGCTAGTAATTACCCTTTATACTACTTCTTTATAACTCCTATAAAATAGGATAAGGAAGTTATTTATATAAAAGATAATAAGAACCCTCTTCTTAGTTAACTAGAAGAGATATAGGTCTTTATTTATAAGTATAAAGCCTAGATGCTAAAGGGTTAAGGAGAACTCCTTATACTAGAGTAATAGCATATCCCTTAGCCTATAGAGTATATAGTATAGTTTAATATACTTTCTAAGCTACTTAAAGCCGTCTAGTAACTTATAAATAATTAGGTCTTTATTTAAATCCCGAGAGGTATTTAGGAACGCGTTAATAATATTAAATTACTTAACTTTAAGGTTAAATTATATAGTAATTACTATTACTACCCTAAAGGTATAAGTAGCGAGGGTTGCTATATAAGTCTATTCGAGGGGCGACTTCTCTTACTAATCGCCTTAAATATAGATCCTTGCTTTATACTAGTTAAGGATATTATCCTTATTAAATTTATAAGTAAATACCTACTTTAAAGGGATTAGTCTCTTTATTATTATCTCTCGATTAATAACGCGCTATATATCTATCTATTATAATTTACTTATCTTAACCTTAGCTGCTTCTTTAAAGCGAGTTTAGAGCGCTTATAGGAGGTTTAAAAGTTCCTTTTATAAGTAAGGTAGCTTAGTAAGGTTATTAGTAGTAAGACGTTTATAGATTATTATAGTTATATAAGCGGGTTTTATACTATAAATAGTAGTATAAATATAGCTATAGAGCGTATAGTACCCTATATTAGCTTCTAAAAAGGCTTTCTATTAATTAGGTATAAAAGTCTTAAAGAAGCTAGATACCCGCTCCCGCTCTATATAGTATTAGAGTAAAAACTAGTAACTAGAGCGGGATTTGCTTTCTACTATTCCTAGTTATAGGTTACTAGGTAGTAGATTATATAGTTATTAGCTTTAATAAGTTTAGCTATAGCCCTCCTAGTTATATACCTAGTTAGACCTCTATTTAGTATTAGCCCTCTCCTCTCTATCCTAGTATAGCTATATTAATAGGTTTAAGGGCCTCCTATTTAAAGGTTTATTCTTATCGCTCTTATTTACTTTAGAAATATATTATAAAATAGGGAGTAGTTTAATTATAATATAATCCTTAATCTATTCCCCTTTAGAATTAACTTCTCTAATAGCTTTATATATATAGTTCATTTCTAATATATATACTATACTTATTACTCTATCTATTAGGGCTAGGCTTTTATCTAGCTCTAGCATAAGATCGGGGGATAATAGCTACTCCCCCTTCTAACTTACCTATCCCTTTAGAAGTTTTAAGATTCTTCTATTTAAAGACTTAGTTATAGGAATAAGGGTTAGTATAAGTAACTATTTATTTATAAGTATTAATATAGCTTTATTCTTATTTATAATACCTAGGATCTAAAGTTTAAAATTAACTTATAATATAAGCTCTTTAATCTTTTCTACTATCTTATAGATAACGTCTTCTAGGATAGCCTCTTTTACCTTATTCTTTATATAGAAAATCTATTTATTAAATATTATATTCTATATAATAATAACTATTTATAATATAGGGATCTAGACCTTATATAAGTTATAGGCGTTTAGAACGTATCCTACTAGGTATCTAATATATCCCTATAGTATTACCTTAAAGTCTCTCTTATTAATTCCTCTCTCTTATTCCCTCTTAAGGGGGTATATATAGTAGCTATAGGCGTATATATATCCCTAGTAAGGGTAAAGGTTATAGGTTAGGGCTACTCTATTATTAGGTTACTACTAGTAAAAGTACTAGTAGAACTACTCCTCTTTAATCTATAGTAGTAAACGCTAGTTATAACGCTTAAGTAAGCTTATATTATAAAGTATTATTACTACTAGTACTATCTTAGCTTATAGCTTTATAAGTAAGCTAGCTATAGTAAGTATCTTAATTATTTAAGTTATAACTTCCTAACTAGTCTATTCCCCTCTACTATTTAGATCCTTTATATATAGAGGGGTTATCTTAACCTCTATTCCTTCTATATAGGTCTAATCCTTATATCCTAAATAGCTTATAAGTAAAACTACTAACCTCTCGACGTCTTATCTAATCTTATAAATAGAAAGTCCTTTCTATTAAGATACCTATCGCTTAAAGGTATATAGAGCGAGTATAATGCTATTATAGTTCTTATTAATATATAGGAATATAAAGAGCCGACTAGTATATTTATCCTTAATAATAAGGATCTATAAGTTCTAGTTAAAGCCTTTAGAGTAATTAAATAGATCCTATATAATCCTATAGTAAGGGCGTATTATCTTATCTTCTAATATTTATCTTAAAATTACTTATTTAGTATATATAACTATATAGTATTAGTACTATAGGCGCGTCGGGCTTTTAATCCTCACCCCCTAAGTAATATATACTAGCTACTCTAAAGCCTTAGGGCTAAGGTAGCTACTTTAGAAATACTAAAGTATTATATTATCTCTCCGGTCTAGTAGTAGTATAAAAGAGGTATATTTATATATTATAAGTTTATAGTTTATATTATTAATAATAGTATTAATACTTTAGGGGATCTACTTAGGAATAGAGTATAAGGAATAAGGCTTATATTTAAGGAAGGCGAGGTTCGCTTTCCTAATAAGTTTCCTAACTATAACGCTATTCTTATAGGTTCTAAAGCGAAGTATATAGTTATACCCCGAATTCTAGATACCTATCTTCTAAAGTAGCGCTTTCAAAATAATATTAATATAAAAGTTCTCTATATATCTTATATTATAGAGCGTAAGGTCCTCTATATTTATACCTCTTAGGCTATTAAGAGTATTTTTAATAATTTATATACCTTTTATAATAATTAGGTATAAAGCTATTCTAGAATTAACCTATTCTCTATTATAATACCTAATTAAAGAGGGGATAAGTAGGGACTTATTATTTATAAGGTATATCCCTCTATAGTTATCTAGGACTATAGACTTATATAATATATAGGGTTCTAAGTAGGGGGTTATAAAGATACTTAGGTACTCTTTATCTAAGTTAACTATATTATCCTTAACCTCGTTTAAAAGGGCTATATAGAAAGTAATTACTATTATATTTATAAGGTAGCTAGGGGCTATATTAGATTTCTTAGATAAACCCTTATTACCCCCCTTATTATTTTAGTAGTTTTTACCCTTATAGGGTATAGCGCGTAGCTAGCCCTTATAAGTAAGTTCTATATAAAGATTAGTAAAGCGTAGGTTACTATTTAACTAGTTATAGATCTAAGCTACTTATATTTTTATTATTAATATATAAGGGCCCTTTTAGTAATATCTAGTTAAGGCGGCTTCTAAGTAGTTATAATTAATACTTAGCTACTAATAGCTTAACCTATATAGGTATTATTTACTACTAGATAAGTTACTAGTTATAGGAATACTTAATAGGTTAGCCTTATTTATATAGCTAGCTAGTATTATAAAGACCCCGGCGCTTCGTCCTTATAACCTTAAGTAGAGTATATCCTTATATAAGAGGTCCTTAAATATATTAGTATATTAGCTTATATTAGGGACTAGGGTCCTTACTCGCTCTCGTTTTAGGATATTTATAATCTCTATATTAGCCTAAATAAGTATAAAGTAATAACTTACTACTTAAAGAAAAGTTTTTAAAATAAGGGTATTACTCGCTTTAGGAAGCTTAAGCTAGGTAGTATAGAGGTAAATACCCCTAAAGTCCTTAATTTAGGTATTAGGATTAATACTCCTATTTGCTTTCTCTAGGACTTAGATATATTCTTCTTAAATAGTAATAAGAGTACTAGCCTTGCTTAGAGCGTAGTAATATTTAAGATTAATAATAAGGCTATTAAGGGTTATATCCCCTTTAGCGAGACGCTCTATATATATAAGTATAATAATATTATAAGTAATAGTCTCTATAACTAGATAGTTAATCTATTCAAACTCTTAGTCCTTATAAGTTCGCTTAGACTCTTATATTAAGTTCGGAACTACGCCGCAGCCCCTTCGCAAAAAGACTATAACAAATTCACTAGTTCGCAGGCATAATTCGGGAAATACTATATAGGGATTTTAACCTATACCCTCTATTACTTAAGGAAAATAATATAGGAACCCTATACGTTCCTACTACTAGCAAGCAAACCCTCTAAACATCACCGCACAAAGTCGGACGCGCGCCGCACCGGGGCCGATTACATAGACTCTTATATAATAAGTAAATAAAAATACTCTAGGTATTATTCCTATATACCTATAGTATTCTTATTAATTATAACTAAGGTAGCTAGAGGCTAAAGAAGTTATAATTTATTTATTATTTATATCCTAATAATAGACTTAGGAGTAGTCCTAGAAGTAGTATTAGTAATAGCCTCTTCTAGAGCCTCTTAGTTAAGTAGAGCGATATATTAATTATAAGCGCTCTTCTCCTATAGGTATTAGGTATTAATATCTTAGTTTTACTTAGTAATATATATATTAAGAGTTAGGGTTTCTAATAAGGTCTTACCTAAATATAAAAGGCCCTTAGGGTTATCTAGGTTAATATACTTCTAAACTCTAGTAGCTTAGGCTTTAGCTTAGATTATAATATATTAAATAGCGAAATACCTATATATAACTAGGTAGTATAATACTATAATAGTAATACTAAAAGATATTATAATTAAGGTTATTTAGAAATAGAGAGTTTATAGTAATAAAGAATAGTATATAATAAGGAGGAAAGAAAGAATAGGAGAGAGGAAGTTTTAATAAATACTTTTAATAGTAAAGGCTTATTTTAAAATAGTAGTTAGGGGTTTAGGTAGAGCTAGGCTTATAACTACTAAGAAATATCCTATAAGGCTATATTTATAGTTACTAAAGAGCTTATTCTATTATAAGGAGAGTAGCTATAACGTGGTTACTTATAACTATAGTTAGAGGAACGACCCTGGAAAAAGGTCGCTCTAGAGCTAACGTTAGTTATATGCTACGCTAGGAACGGGCGATGCTAAAGGCATTACGATAAGATGTGAGGTTAGCGTAGCTTGTCTAAGACGCTTGGGCAAAGAATGCGGTCCTATGGTGCGTTTTGTTCTTTGCGGTTACTAACACGTGCTGCATTCGATAACATGTTAGAGCAGAGCGAACAGAAATTTGCCGTACGTCGCAACGAACGTTCGTTCCAGCACGGCGCCGAAGTCGAAAAGCTTTCTTTCGACGAACGAGGAGATTTCCAGTAGGCTCTCGAACGGAGTTTATTCGCTCCCCAACTCCACTTGGCAGAAGACAAGCTTCCTGGACAACGTGACGCTCGAAGGCTAATCACCATCCGTACTCTATCATATTATTACCAACGGTATTATGGAGGCCACGAGATGGTATGAACTGAGAATCACGTAGGATCTGATATGCCAGAAGAAGTGAATCATTAGCTCTGGTCTCATGGTTTCACGAATCGTACGTCTAGTTCCTTTCCTCAGCATCCAATCCGTATAATACATGAGGCCAGGTGCTCTACGTCATTCATGGCGCAGGGGAATTGGTGATTTTCTCAAACCCTGCGATGTGGGCAGGCGGCACGCGGCGCGACGGGGACCGTCCGGGCAGGATATCCGACCCCAGCCCATACGTTAGGTCCAGCTTTCGGGCTGACAATCGATGCAAGGTTCTCCTAAAGGGCAATCTCATTGGCTACTATTCTGCAGGTAAACTTTCACCTTCCTCGTCGATTGTACCCCGCATTATGTCACAATAGCTGCAAGCGCTCAAGGGGAGGGTCGTCGTGAAGAAGGGTATATAGGACGAAGTCTATAATAAAGGAGTATATATCTAGGTATCTATAGAACTAACTATAGAAGAAGTCTCTCGAAATAGGGGTATATAAACTAAAGGGATTTATATACCTACTCTAGAGCGGGTAGGACTATATATAACTATATAAATAGGCCTTATCTTATATTATATACCCCCCTAGCCTCGTAATAGCCCCTAAGGCTAAATATAAAGTAACGTAAAGCTATTTATAACTAAATATAATAAGGGGAGTAGCGCCCTAAGGATCCTATATAGTACTACTTATAGAATAATAAGAAGAGGGGGAGTAGTCTACTTAGTAATAAGGGGAGCGATCTACTTAAGGGGGCCTAGCTATAGCTATAATAAAGGGAGCAATCTACTTATAAGGGGGCTAGCGCGCTAGGAGGGTCCTATGCTATACTAGCTATAATAATAATAGTAGGAGCGGTTTGCTTAATAATATAGTACTTATATTATAATATTTATTAGGTATTTAATAGAGGGTTATATAATACCTTTCTCCTAAAGCGCGTTATATAAATAGGAGAACTTATTAATATATAGGGTAGCTAAGATAGCTTCTTTTTCTAGCCCTATAAGCTAAATAATTTATTTAGCTTTATTAAGCTAAACTACTAAAAAGAAGTAATTATAATATCGCGCTAGCTAATAGTAAGTATAATTATAGGGGTATTATATATAATCCCTATTATTATCTCGCTTTATTATAGAGTTTTTAATGGGGGTAGGTTTAGGTATACTTATTAATATAGTAAATATACTTATAAGGACGCTAGGCTACTTTAATTACTAAGCGATAAGGGTATTAAATATTAAAGCTATTTTAATAAGGGCGCGTAGCTTCACGCTAGTCTACTTAGCTATATTAACCTTAATAAGGGCGTTATAAGCCTATATAGGTGCTATATACCTACTAACTACCTTAAGGAAGCGCTTAGTTATAATAACCCCCTGGATTTTAGAGATCTTAAGCAACCTCACGCGCTAATATATAGTATATTATTACTCATACTAGGTATATAGTAATATAGAGGTATTCGCTTACTCTAGAATATAAAGGTATTTATCTTAAATAGTAGTCAATATAGCGAGGTCTATAGGGGTAATTAACTACTTAAGCGCTTATATAAGGGATTAAAAGGAGGTATTCTTAATAGCTATAAGGTTATTCTAAATAATTATAAGTAATAAAGGGTTAATAGTATAATATATAAAGTTCTAAATATTATAATAGCTACTAAGGGGTGACTTTTAGGTCTCCTTAGTAATATTATAGTTAGCTATACGCGCAGCGTGCTTATTATAAATATTATTAATTATAAAAGGTAGTATAGGTAGGGGCTCTACGTTATTTAGGTTTCAATATATATAGCGCTATATAGCCTATTCGTTATATTTATAAATATAGGTCTTATAGGCTTCCTTATTACGCTATATAGTAAGTTTATTAATTATTAAAGGGCGCGCTATATAGCGCGTAAGGTTAGGTATAGGTTAACTACTTAGGTTAATATAATCCTATATACCTACTTAAAGGGCGTAGAAGTAAAGCTATAAATACTAAGTAGGCTAGTTATATAGCTTAGAGAGATAGTAAGTATATATATATAGCTAGGTAGTAGGAGGGTTGAGTTAAATAGCTATATTAGTAATAAAAAGGGGTTAAATAAAGGGCTAAGAGGAGGATTAAAAGGAGCGCCTAAAGCTATTATAATATATTAGGGGTTATATAGGAGAGGCGTATTATAAGCGAAGTTAAACTAGCTAAGAGCTAGGCTTATAACTATTATAATAGCTATAAGTGCTTAAGGGGAGGGTTATTATAAAGAAGGGTATATAGGACGAAGTCTATAATAACGGAGTATATATCTAGGTATCTATAGAAAGAAGTCTCTCTAAATAGGGGTATATAAACCGAAGGGATATATATACCCGCTCTAGAGCGGGTAGGACCGCACGTAACTACGCAGGTAGGCCCTATCCCGCACAACACATTAGGAGGTCAACTAAAATTAAAGGAACTTACTGACCACGCCTTGTCATGATGATAGCCAGGAGTCAAATATGAGTGAAAAAGTGCAATTCCCTCCATGCGGCTGAACATGGGTGGCAAAAAAGACACCAGAAGCTAGGAGTCTAGCTCGCATAATTGTATGTTTCATCTGATCTGTTACCCTGGTTGCAACCTACCGTTATTTCCAAGGAAAAGCAACTGGACTTCTCGTATCTTCGTTGACACGCTCCACCCAGCCCTCAGTCCTAACCAAAGACACCGTCATTCTTGGGTGCGAATTCCACATGGGGCATGCTTATCGCGTGTTCTGGCACTTCGAGTCTTGTGTTGGAATCCATGCCCTCGAGGAACGGAGCTGACATTCCCATCTGTAGACAGGGTATTTTTGTAAGCCCGAATAAACTTGCGAAACCGAGAGCAGACTTACTGCGTAGTACTTGAATTTGTTCGAGTGAAGCATAGTGGCCCCGCGCACGCGGATTTGCCAGCGGAGCACTGCCCAGCCAAGAGGAGGGACGTCGTTGACAAGTTGCAGAGCTGGCGTCTTCAGGTTGAGCTCCTTGGTCCCAGCCGCAATCGCATGTTCAACAGTGTCCCACCCCCACGTGGCGTTGGCTTTGGACCCGAGGAGAAACATGGGATCACCATGTTTGTAGACTGGCATCATGTCGTCAACTGTGTTTTGTACGATAACATCGACGGTGGTGCCCCAGGGTAAGTCTCCAACAATGCGAGGCTCGACTGCCGAAGAATTGTCGATGAATAACAGAGGGGCCATCTGTGAGTGATAGAGCTGCCAAGGCTTCTTGTTGAGATAGCACTCCGTGACATGTTTCTCATAGCGCGAGGGCTGCTGGGCGATTCGGAAGTGTACTGTACGATTTGCCTTGGGAGGAGCTGACGCAGGATATGATGCTAAAGCTTCCGGCGTTGTCGTGTTGTATTGAGGATGTACAGATCCGTCAGGCAAAACGCAGGTTGCAGCGCCACTTGGGGGATCATGGATTTCCATAGGAGCCCCATTTGTTGGGTACCGTAAAGCCTGCATCATGTTAAACAACCGAAAAGAAATGAGCCAGGACGAAACTCACTGGGTATCTCAAGATGGAATATCCGTGAAGATTCTGGCGATTGCTTGTTGACACCAAACGTATGGCGTAGTCAGCTCCCTCTCTATCGAGTTTGACTAACACCGTGTATCGGGCGCCGTTGGTGATGTAGAGCACATCGACCAATTTCGGCTCAACGAAACCGCCGTCGTTTGCGACTACCTATATCTTGTGATGGTCGACCGCGAACTGGACAGCATGCTCAAACCCGATGTTCAGGATACTAAGCATAATCCATGGTCGACCGTGTGTTTCAATGATCTGTGTTAGATCTCAGTGGGGATGCCTCGAAGGAAGAAAAACAGCATCGGATACCTCATAATCTGCATCGGTGGGCGTACACGGCACTCCGGAGTTTCCTTCTTCTATGATGCAGCCCGAGTCGTCTAGTTTCTGACCATTGAGTGTTGCGAAGTCGGGATGACGGCAATGTCGTCGGCCTTTGGAGTTGACGAGGATGGAGTCGTAGCAGTTCAGATTTGTTCCCTCACTTCTCATCTCGAGGACCCGCCATGTTACGTCTCTCCGATAGTAATTCCAGATCAGCATGTGATTGGAGTTGCGCTCCGCTTCATGGATCATTGACAGCTCATTGGGACAAGAGGTGATTCGATGATAAGGCCAGGGACGAGATGGCGAAGGCGCGATGTATGCCAGGCCATGAGCACCGTCCATGATACCCACGCTGGTATGGTCTGCATACCAGCTGAGTCCCCAGCGCCCCGTGGTATCGTACCGCGTCGTGAAATTTCCTCTTTTCAGAAGCCCATACTATGACATCGTGAGTAAGACACAGTTGCAGGGCTGGAAGGGGATGCGCAATCTACCAGGATAAGATCTCCGGTACCGTCGTTCCAGAATCCGAACCTATTGAGAATTTTAGATTCATCGTCGCAATTTCAATCACTGGTTGATTCCGTGGCTCACCTGCGATGGCCCATACCAGACCAGTGAATTGATACTTGGCCGAACAGGTCGTTGTGGACGTTTAGCTCGACAATATCTCCCTCTTCGGCTAACAGAGTCGGGCACGGTGTTTCGCCGTTGCAAACAAGAATCCCTCTCCAAAATCCTCCGTCTGTCTCTGGTCTTAGCTATACTACTCCATTCAATATGCATCTCCGTGGACGCACCTAGGTTCATCCACCTACCGCCAACTGTGAGATGGTACCTTCGAACGACTTCATTGGGAGACTGGTAGTGGGAGGCCTTCCCGTTGCTCCAAAGAGGCTCAGTGAAGCGTAACACTGGGAAACGAAACCACCAGCTCAGAGTTACACAGGTAACGACCAAACTGATCATCAGGCAATGAGCTTGTCGCGCAGCCGATCTGAATGACGAGCGCGAGGACCTGGAGTGGTTGCCACGCTGCTTTCCATTTGAAGGCAAAGGCGTTTTGCTGACTTCCTCTAGGGGTTGTATGTTGATCGAATTTCAGGCTGGACGACCTTGACGACTACGGGCTGCCAGCATGTGAAAGTAGAAACCGCTCTGTGCTTCACCCAGTCCGCGCGAATCTCCTCATTTTCGGAGTCATTATTAGAGCTACACAGAGCAAGTCGCGCCATCTAGTGGTCTTGGTCTGTCCAGCCTGAACTCCGAGGGGCCAAAAGCCCGGCCGCTCACGTTGTCACACCGCTAAGTTCAGAAAAACTAAGAAACTGTAATTACCCCCTTTTGGCTGAACATTGCGAGGTGGCAAAAGGCACCAGAAGAATGCACAAGAGTTGCGAACAAGGAGTATAACTACAAACAGGTGCAAAGCTCTCGTCAAATTATCCAAGCCCGCCAACTCAGGAAATAGTAACCGCAAGCGACGAGCCGGAGCCAGCGATGTGTTCAACGTTACGTTCAGGGATATCTGGTTGAACTGAGGTTGGTGCCTCGTTGGATGTGGTTGAACACGGGTGGCAAAAAGGCTTGAGGAGGTAGTAACAGATGATCTGATACAACAAGACCCTAAGCTGATCAGGTTTGCAAGTTTGGGTCTTTGAGGTGTAAAATTCGATAGCTTGTGTTGGGATGGAAGGTATCAGCTTCGTGGAGCGAACCTTGGACGGGGCATTCGAGATGATGACTGCTTGGACCTGGTTTTGAACGTAGCTATCAGCTTTGCCAACCGAAACGGGCCTCCTAACCGTTTTCAGGGAATGGCAGGGCTGATCCCAATGCAGCCCAAGAACATCCAACCTCGCGGTTCTGACTCGCGATAGCTTCCCTGCTTCCCTTTGACAAGCATGCCCTACACATCCGAAGGAAGCAGTGTAGAACGGACAACATCAAACTACCGAACCTGGAAATGCTTGACGCGCCTAGACGCCTGAATGGCCTAGGTCAAGGCAAAGCATTCAACATGTGAAAGCGCTCATGACCATTGGTCACGGCTGAAGTCGAGAGCTTCCTGGATTCGCGTTCAAAATCCAAAGGTCCGGATCGCCTCCCAAGCTGTTGCCTGCTTTATCGCTTCGATCCGAGTACTCCAAACATCCCCGCAATTCAAAATGGAAACTGTCTCTGCAATTCCAGTGCCCTTGAGGGACTTGGTGAGTTCTCGCGATCGGAAGCCCTCGACTTATGCCGAGCAATTGTGATGCTAAGCCTCGT
The DNA here is from genome assembly GCA_036785755.1 of Colletotrichum ledebouriae. Classification (NCBI taxonomy): domain Eukaryota; kingdom Fungi; phylum Ascomycota; class Sordariomycetes; order Glomerellales; family Glomerellaceae; genus Colletotrichum; species Colletotrichum ledebouriae. The sequence continues at coordinate 18,802 of JAVHLU010001319.1, read as the reverse complement.
ATTAGTTGACCAAACGAAAGGCCCTTCCGGTGCTACAAACGGGCTGATAGCCCCGAGGCCAAGTCCGCAGCCAACACCGGCCCTAGGAAACTCGGTCCTACAATCAGTGTCCAAATGGCTTCCACCCAGAGATGAGCACTGTGACTATTGGTGGAATCTCGTCGGTCCTCATTTCGCGGCCCTTTTTCGGAACGCCGACTACACCATTGATGGCCAGTATCAATACCTGCGCTTCGTCCACCACCATGTCGTTCCCAGGCTGGGCAGCGCCCCGAATCCTGGCGCCCTCAGAACGACAAGCGGCGACAGCGGGCTTTCTCTTGACGGCACACATATCGAATACAGCTGGAGATGGAACGAGTCTGACACGAAGCCGGAGATTCGCATGGTCATGGAGCCCTTCAGCAGATTTGCGGGCACCTACATGGATCCGTTGAATCTCAAGCCTGCGACGGAAATGCTTTACTCGATGATGCCGCAGAGCCCGTCTCTCGACCTGAGCCTGTTCAACCACTTTGTCGGCAAGTTTTACGATGCCGCCCTGCACAAGTATTTGGAAACGAACTTCCGACGAAGCTCGGCCAAATTGGTCTGAAGCCAATGAAGGTCTGGGAAGACGCGACAGCCACAGCTGTTCCCGAGACTCCTACATTTGGCAAAGTCTTCTCCTTCGTCAAGAACGACGCGCCGAAGCTCGGGCTTACCATGACGCCCCTTTGGCTGGGCATAGACGTCGTCAGACCGGCGGAGGCGCGTATCAAGTTCTACTGCGTCGAGGCACGCACCTCGTTCGAGAGCGCACAGTCGATTTTGACAATGGGAGGTAGGATCAGCATCGATCCAGGACTTCTGGATCAGGCCTGGGAGCTCATGAAGGCAGTCTGCAACCTGCCCGCCGACTTTCCTCGAGACAGGGACCTCCCAAGAGCACCCCAGTACAACATCTCAACCGACGGCGTGGACACCGAAGGACTTTGGGGAACCTTTGCTTATTACTTCGACATCAGGCTTGGTCGAGAGGAGCTGCCTGATGTCAAGTTCTACATTCCCGTCTGCCACTACGCTGCAGACGATGAGGCAATTGCTTCCGCGATCACCAACTGGATGCAGGTGAACGGTCGCGGTCAATACGTAGATGCTTACTGGGACTCTCTGCGCCAGATTATTACGCACAGAAAGCTGAAGGAATCACGAGGTGTGCACATGTGGCTGTCAATGATGGCAAGAGGGGGTAAACTGCAGGTGACTACCTACATCGCCCCGGAGGGCCATCATCCCAAGCGACATGGTGGGATACAAGGTCCTCATGGGGCCATGGCTGAACGAGTTGCCCGCACTAGCTAAATAGTCCTGCGTCCATAGGGAACCTCCATATAACGAGACGTGCTCCAAACCTAAGCTTTCCGAGCTCGTAACGTGATTCCCTTGTGATTGGCACGTTTCGGCCGATGATACAGTTCGACAATTGTAGAGTCTCTGACTTTGAGGCCTCGGACACCACTCCACTAAAAGCATTCATCTCCTCATTCAATGCTTCTATTGCTATCAGAATCAGCAAAACTTGCTTTGGCTTCTATGCTCAGTTCCTAGTGTGTGGCATGATTACTTACTTAAGCAAGCTTCAGCTGAGCAAAAACGTTGTGGGAAACAGCTTGATTGCACTTTCAATGATTTGCTACTCCCACCCCTGGTGAGGTAGTCATGTTACGCGAGGTGACTTTGATACAACATCTCGACTGATACTCAAGACATGCAAGATGGTGTTTCCAAGTTCGGAAATTACGAAACCAACTATCGTCACGTACAACATGGGATTTTGAAAAAGGTTGAGCACCGTTCTCATGTGTCGTTCGCTAAGGTTGGCCAATGGTTGAGGCTGACGAATACCTCGGCTTGCTTTGGTAGTTCTCACCTGGACCTCAGCAGCCACAGAATTGTAGATCTGCAATATTGGGGACTTCAGATTTTCTTTTCCCTGTTGGCATTCCTTCTGGCCACGGCTCGTGAGGTCTCTACAGCTTGAGAGACGCGTTGATCGCCACCGGACACAGCGTGCAGCAGGTGCCTGTAGATGGTCGTTTTCTACCTATGCTGCGGAGGCTGAGAGACTCCACAACTTCATAGAAAGGTCGCCCGATCTCCAGTTTCCCGACCCAAGCAAGCTTCACATTCCTGTGAGATCCGCGGTAGATGGAAGTCCAATCACCCAAGGAAGTCTGGTTCGGTGCATCTTAGAGAACACTTTGCTCAGAGCTGTCGAGTGGTACGAGACTATCAAGCTGGCTACGCTTTCTCTGCCACTAGAACGTAGATGCGTTGCCATGTCAGGCGTTTCAACTTGTTTCCCTCAATCTTTGACCTCGTACGTCCAACTCATGGATCTACGCCACGCGACGAGGACTCTGTCGAGTTTCTGTCAAAGCCCCTGCGACGGAATAGACAGTCAGCAGACACCGCCTCACACGCCTCTAGGACCGATGGTCGATATTTGTGCAATATGCCTTCAGACGAGTAACTTGCCGTCTAAAACGCAAAGAAGACGTCCGCCAGGGCACTTTCCATCTCATTCAGTTGCTGTTGTTGGCCTGGCAGGAAAGTTTCCCGGTGCCAACTCCGTCGACGAACTTTGGGAGCTCATCTCGACCGGGGGCGTCACAGTCGGCCCAGCACCAGACAGAGTTGGGCTGGATCAACTACCGGAAGACGTCTCAAAAGTCAAGTGGTGGGGCAATTTTATCGACGATTACGACACATTCGACCACAAGCTCTTCAACAAGTCAGCCCGCGAGGCCACAGCTTGCGAACCCCAACAAAGAAAGCTGCCCGAGGTCGTCTACGAAGCACTGGAGTCTTCAGGGCAGCTCAGTCCTGAGGCGGACTCTGATCCGGCTGATTACGGCTGCTACATCGGCGCCGTGATGAACAACTACGCGAGCAACCTCACCAGTCACGCTCCCACGGCCTATGCGACGACGGGAACGGGCCGGTCTTATCTCAGCGGCGCTGTTAGCCATCACTTCGGTTGGATGGGTCCGGCCATGACTATCGACACGGCATGCTCATCTTCACTCGTCGCCATTCACACCGCGTGCCGCGCAATCGCGACAGGTCAATGCAGTCGTGCCATAGCCGGTTGTACAAATATCATTACCTGTCCGCACAACTACCGGGATTTGAAGGCTGCAGGCTTTCTCAGCCCCGCGGGACAATGCAAACCTTTTGATGCGAGCGCGGATGGCTATTGTCGCGTTGAGGCAGTTGCCGTGGTAGTTCTGAAATCTCTGGCTGCGACGATCGAAGAGAAGGACCACATCCTCGGCATCATCGACGGCACGGCCACGAATCAGAACAACAAACAAGGACCCATCGTCGTACCGAATGCGAACTTCTGAAAGAGGTGATGACTCTCTCCGATGTCTCGTCCGAGGACGTTACCGACGTCGAAGCACACGGCACCGGCACGAGCGTGGGTGACCCGATCGAGCTCAGCAGCCTTCGAGAAGCTTTCGGCATGCCGTCTCGAGAGTCGACGCTCTACCTCTCCTCCATCAAAGGAAACATCGGGCATGCAGAAGCTGCATCTGGAGCTGCCGGCTTGATCAAGGCGCTTCTCATGATCAAACACGGGCAGATCCCGCCGCAAGCAAGCTATCGATGGCTGAACCCAAGTATCCCGGCACTCGAGCCAGATGGGATGGCCATTTCTCAGAAACTAACGGCATGGGTCCCACCAGAGCGCGTGGCCTGCGTCAACAACTATGGAGCCGCGGGAAGCAACTCAGCGTTGATGATTCGTGAAGCGCCACGCTGTGAAATTGACGCGCCTGACCCGGACGTGAACTGCATGTCGTCGTCAAAATGGCCGTTGATTCTGTCTGCTTCGACCGAGTCATCTTTGATAAGCTACGCACAAGTATTACTCGAGTGGCTGCGCCAGACCAAGTCATCTGCAGCCGTCATGGATGTATCAAACATCCTTTTCAATCTTTCTCGCCGCGCCAACCAGTCATTGAGCACCGCCGTGTCTGCTTCTATTAATAACAGGGATTTACGAGCTCGAGACAACTCTTTCGGCGATCACTTCGGGATGCTGAAATATAACAACAACAAATTCTCCGAGGCCAGTGATACTCGTGTGTGTTCGGAGGCCAGGAGAGCCGCTTTGTTGGGTTGTCCGAGACTGTATACCACACAGCCCACATTTTCCGTTATCACCTGGACGCTTGTCATCATATACTGTTGAGCCAAGGTTACGAGGGACTGTATCCTGCCATTTTTCTACGAGCACCGCTTCAGAGCCTCGTCACCCTACAATTGGCCTTGTTCGCGATCCAGTATTCCTGCGCGAAAGCGTGGATCATGGATGGACTGTGGGCTGAAGGTCGACGCAGTCATTGGGCACAGCTTTGGTCAACTCACGGCTCTCTGCGTTTCCGGGGCACTCTCACTGGATGACGCGATCAAGCTAGTTGTCGGGAGAGCGTCGATCGTGGAAAACTACTAGGTTCCCGAGTCGGGCTCGATGCTTGCTATGCAGGCTAATAGGTAGCAAGTTGCCCAGATACTTGGCCGGGTTGAGGGGATAGAAGTGGCGTGTTTCAATAGCCGAGATGTCACGTTCTCATCGGGTCTCTCGACGCCATTCATCGCGCAGAGGTTCTCATCGCCGATACTGGACTATTCGAAACACCGAATTGCAGTCAGAGGCTTGACGTGACTCATGGATTCCACTCGAGGTTTTCGGAGTCTTCGTTGTCTCACCTCGCAGAGCTTGCGGGTGGAATGCAATGGACCACCCCCGCGATACATCTCGAGATTTGTACCGAGACGCCGATCGAACAAGTCCTTGAGGGCAGCCTTGTCACCGACCACATGAGATAACCTGTCTACTTTCAGCATGCTGTCGAAAGGTTGATGCGGAAATATCCGCAAGCTACCTGGCTTGAGGCCGGTAGAGGATTGTCAGTCACGCAACTTGTTCGAGCATGCGCCGATACCCCCGAGAACCACACATTCCTGGCCTCGCAACTGACTGCGCCAAATGCGCAAGAGTCTCTCGTTGGTATCACAGTCAAGCTCTGGCAAAACGGTCACAGCGTTCAATACTGGTCGTTCCATCGCATGCAACGGCACCAGTATCAACTTCTTAGTTTGCCATCGTACCAATCTCAAAAGACTCTCCATTGGCTCCCCTGCATTGGACCAAAAGCCATAGCAGGAACTCTTGCCACTGCGCAACCCGTGGAGCCAAAACAAGACGGGATCCTAACCCAGATTGGAGGAGACAACTCAACTGAAGCACACTTTCGCCCATCGGCCTCGAGCAAGCGTTTTCAGTCTCTGACGACTGGCCACGTCATGTGCGGCCATGTTGTGATGCCGGCTTCCGCGTATATCGAAGTCGCCTCAAGGGCTTCGCTATTGCTCCACAAGGCTTCGCAAGCTACCACGTGGATCCCCGCAGTTGAGGACTTGTCAATGAAGGCTCCGATAGCACTGCATCCCGACCAAGACCCTCCAAAGATCACGATGACGCTACGCCGACTCAACGACTCACGGCCTTCCTGGTCCTTCACCATCAAAGTGGAGACTTCTTCTGCCGGAGCTCAAGAAACCACGACCGGCGTCGTACATTTGAAAGACCGAAGCGATCCCCGAGCAGCCCAAGAGTTCCGTCGTTTCGACAGATTGATCGGGGGCCAGCGCTAGGAGCTGAAGCAGCCGGTAAGGCCCGACATTCGGCTACTAGCGGCGACCCGCCAGACCAGCGTCTGACCGATGCTCCGATGATCGACAGCTTCACGCAATCTGGCGGGTTCCTTGTCAACTACTTCAACGAGCATGTGTACCCAGACGAGATTCTGGTCTGCCATCATATCCAAAGCCTACAGTATGGGCTCATGTTTTCACCAGACAGTAAATTTTGGTTGGTCTGGGCGAATATGGCACCCATAGACCAAGACAACATGTCCGTTGACGTCTATGTCTCTGAGTCGAAGGCCAGAAACACCCTTCTCGTTGCGTTGGGCATGGAGTTCACGAGGATGTCTCACTCCTCCCTTGCGCGGTTACTGGGCGGGAACAAAAAGGGGCCAGACCATGAGCGCGTCGAAAACAGCACTGAGTTGGGCCAGCCAGCAAAAGACGCAGCTATCACGCAAACCACTTCGACGGACGACAACAGGCTACAGAGCAAACGCGGAGAAATCCTGAGAATCGCTGCTAGTATTGCCGATATTCCGGAGGGGAAGCTCACTGGCGAAGAGTGCCTCCCTGATATAGGGGTCGACTCTTTGGGCTCTACCGAGATGATCAGCGACATCGCCACTAGACTGAATGTAACGATGATTTGTCTACGTTCTTGCTCTTGCCTGATCTCAACGCCATAGTTAAACACGTTGACAGTCAGCTTGGTCTTGAGTCGAGCGGACAGGCTACCGGCCATTCCACGACTGGAGTACCACCCCAGCAAGGCGACCTGTCAAGTCTGATCAACGAAGCAACACTTGCGTCTCCTAGAAGAAGCGGCATTTTCAAGTCGAACGATCTGGATCTGCCGAACATGAACTCCATTCAAGAGTCATTCGACGTCAGGCTCAGCTTCGCCCAGCTTGGGGCAGCAATACAAGCCCTTGACTACTGGTCCGAAATGCACCCTGATGATGTCCGTCTAGTCCTTGCATATGTCACCGATGCTTTCACAGATATTGGATGCGATCTTCGAGCTCTCGAGCCAGGGGAAGCGGTACCCGAAGTCAAGGGTGTTTTACATCGGCACAAACAGCTTGTGCAGCGACTCAACCAGGTTTTGGCGGACGAGGGTATCATCGAACCCTCAGTCGGTGGCGCGTTCCTCAGGACCGACAAGACAATCGAAAGATCGCCGGGTGACACAATCTTCCAAGAGATCGTGGCCAAACACCGAGCCAACGCCCCGATCCGCCACCTCCTGCGAGCCGTTGGGCCACACCTCGCACCGTGCCTCACGGGACACCAGGACGCTCTCCCAGTTCTCTTCGGCAACCGGGCGAACAAGAAATGGCCGGACGAACTGTACAGAGACTGGCCGATGCTCGTGACGGCCACGCAACTCCTGGGCAACTTCTTATGCCGAGCCTTCATCAAAGACGGCACCGGCACAGGGCCGTTCCGCATCCTGGAAGTCGGAGCCGGGAAAGGAGGGACCACACGCCACGTGGTCGAGATGCTCACGAAGAAAGGCATCAACTTCGAGTACCACTTCACCGACATATCTGCATCCCTCGTCCAAAAGGCCAAGGCATCCTTTGGAGACGTCGGCGGTATGAGCTTCGGCGTTCTGGATGTAGAGAATGAACCGCCGCCCGAGTTCATCGAAGCGTTCCACATCATTCTTTCGACGAACTGCATCCATGCAACCAAAAACATCACTTCGAGCCTGGCGAATCTGCGCAAGATGCTCCGCGATGATGGCGCGCTCGCGTTGATTGAGATGACACCGACGCGTCAGCTGTACGTCTTCGACATCATCGTCGGACTGCTGGAAGGCTGGTGGTTGTTTGACGATGGTCGAACGCATGCTCTTGCTAATGCGGAGCGTTGGGGACAAGCGTTTACAAAAGACGGATTTGCTGAAGTGCGTTGGTTTGACGGGGAGTCACTTGAGAGTAAGACCGTCCGGGTCATTTGTGGATTCCGCAAGCCGGGGTCTCCGGCGGCACAGGAGCTGGACACGGGGAAGGATCCTGCCAGTCCGAACGATATCCAGGTGCAAGAGGTGGTTTACAAGACGGTGGGTTCGCAGGAGATACAAGCCGACGTCTACTGTCCCTCGACTGCAGATCCGGCGAAGAAAATGCCAATCGGTGGGTAGCCTTTCTTGATATTTGGTTAAGATCAGCTGCTCATCATGACCGCACCAGCGCTCATGATTCACGGTGGAAGCCACATCATCTTCTCTCGCAAAGATATAAGGCCTCCGCAGACGCGCATAATGCTAGAAGTGGGACTGCTTCCGGTCAGTCTGGATCATCGGCTCTGCCCGGAGACCAGACTGGCTGATGGAGCGATGGCGGATGTCTGCGATGCGCTTGAGTGGGCGAGGACGAGGCTTCCGCATATCAAGCTGGTGAATCCTGGTTTGAGACCTGATCCGGACAACATCGTCGTGGTGGGTTGGTCCTCGGGAGGTTAGCTGGCTCTCTCGACCGGATGGACAGCGCCGGAACGAGGACTGAAACCGCCCAACGCCATTTTGGCTTTCTACTGTCCCACTGATTATGAAGATGAGTGTAAGTCAGTGCTCCAACTTACCATGTGCGTAAGCCTAATCACGGTCTCCAGGGTGGAAGAGCCCAATCCAGCCCATCGGAGCAGAGGACTTCGGGGAGCAATATGATGTGTTGGAAGCAGTTCAAGACAGCCCGGTAAGCTTCCAAATTGCCCGAACATGAGCCCGCCTCGCGATGCTGACTGATTCTACCCAATCCAGATCGCCAACTACGGCACCATCGGCGCCTGGGAGCCTCTTTCCGACCCTCGCATCCGCACCGATCCACGCGCCCGCATAGTCCTCCACATGAACTAGAAAGCCCGGACGCTCCCGGTCGTCGTCAGCGGCCTCCCCAGCCGACGTCTCGCTGCCGCAGCCTCCGGTGGAAGACGTCCGGCGGTGCAGTCCATTGGCGCAGGTCAGGGGCGGGAACTACAAGACCCCGACGTTCCTGGTTCACGGAACGGCGGACGATCTGATCCCCTGGCAACAGTCGGTCCGCATGGCCGAGGAGATGGAAGCTCGGGGCATCGAGGGTCGCTTGGTTTTGGTGCCGGGGGCACCGCATATTTGTGACTCGAGCCGTGATGTGGCGTCTGAGGGGTGGCGGGCGGTGTTGGAGGCCTATCGTTGGCTGGGCAAGCACGCTTTTGGCCGGTTGAATCAAGAATGAAGTCAATGTAGATGACGAGAAACTTGTCGTCTTTTCGAGGTTGTGACAGCAATGAGAAGAGAACACACATTGAGCCGAGAGACTCGATCAGACGTTGGGCTACGTTTTGACTTCGTGGTTTTAGTCGTGATAATGCCTCGTGTTAGAAATTAGACTGCAGTAGTGAAAGAAGTGATCTTTCTCTCAAATTTGCCCTCAAGCCTGCAGAGGAGAAACTCTAGTCTGAGCAGCTTCGGCAGATGAGGTGGATCGCAAGTCAGTGGTTCTCAGTGAATCCCTTTCCCATCACTTAATACCACCGAGGCTCTAGCCACCCTGTCCATGAACCTCAATATGCTTGCCTCAACTTGCTTGCCTCAACTTGCTTGCCTCAACTTGCTTGCCTCAACTTGCATGCGGCTACTCCAGTTCAGCAGGACAACAGTTACACGGAACTAAGACTAGCTCGCGTCTTGCCGTGCTTGGCGGGGTGGCTGGACGGATTGGTCCTACGCAGATATTCTAATCAAGAGAAAAAGTAATTCTGCCTTTTTTCTTTTTCCGATATGCCAAGCACTTAGTCAGTCGGAATGACTTAGATTGCCCTCGTATTGACGTGGTTTCGCACCTCCGAGCTAGGTCATTCGTGCCGGGATATTGACACTTCTCAAGTGGCCATGTGGGGTAAATAAACCCCATGAATCACCTGGCCTTCCGCATAGCTGCATTGCCAACACATGTCGTTCTAGTTTTCTCGTCTTCTATGCCGGTCGATCACCGGGTGATCGAAATCCGGTTCCTTTGGGAGGGTTCGTAGGTCATTTGGTGAGAAATAAACAAGAAGCCATGCGACGAACCTTTTAATGCCGGCGGGATCCTCGACTTTGCCGAGCCCCCGTCTGAGTCTGATGTTCCGCGACGCATCAAGCTGAATTTCTGTCACAGACACATGCGTCTGAGCACCGACGCTGGCCCCCGCCCCCAACAAGCAAAGCATTCCGCCCAACCCGGTCGGTCTTTAATCAATCCCGTAAGGCCATAATAACTACTTTTTGAGCCTCAGAAAAAGGTCCGAGAGGAACCCTTCCTGCAGGTACTGTTAAGTTCACGGTAAGCCCAAGAAAATGAAGAGTCTCTCGACTCTGATAACAGCCCTCCGCTGGACATCCACGTCCGCGGACGCGGCGGCGGCGGCGACGACGGCGTACACCTCGAAGCACTGCTCCCCGTCGACCTTTCGGTTCCCGACGCTCGAGGGCGCAGAGTTCGTCAGGGTCCTCGCGGACGCCGTCACGGACCTCGAGGTCTCGCCCGCGACGCCAGAGGGCCGCGCAGCCATCCCGCGTTCGGGCGTCAGCTTCTGCAACGTCACGGTCGAGTACGTCCACGCGGGGTTTGACGACCTGACGCAGGTGCAGATATGGCTGCCGCTGCCGGCCGAGCGGTGGAACGGGCGGTTCGTGGGCGTGGGCGGCGGGGGGTATTCCGCGGGCCAGTTTGGGAGCGAGCAGGTTGTCGCCAAGATAGCCGAGGGATATGCGGGTGAGTGAAAGCGTAACTGTGTTTGTTTTAGCTTGAGGTTGCACGTGGTGTATTGAGAGGAAATTTTTATTTTTTTATTTTTATTCTTTTATTTTTAGTTTATTCTTTGAAAAGGGCTGACTGGAATGGTGTCACCACAGCGAGCGCGACGGATGCGGGACATGGGGGAACGTGGGAGGAGGCGCCGTGGGCTCTGAAGGACGACGGAACGATTAACGAGCGGCTGTTGACGAACTACGCGCACGTCGCGGTGCACGACATGACCGTCATCGCAAAGCAGGTCGTGGAGCAGTTCTTCGACCGGGCGCCGGCGTACTCGTACTGGAGCGGGTGCTCGACGGGAGGGAGGCAGGGCGTCATCGAGGCGCAGCGGTACCCGAGCGACTACGACGGGATCCTTTCCGGGGCGCCGGCCGTGAACCAGCCGAGTCTGATCGTCAGCACCTACTGGCCGCAGTTTGTGATGAATCGGATGGGCGCGTATCCGCACATCTGCGAGATGACGCTCATGACGCAGCTCGCGGTCGAGGCCTGCGATGAGCTGGACGGGGTCAAGGACAACATCGTTTCCGACCCGGACAGATGCGACTTCGGCCCCGAGAGCGTGGTTGGCAGGCCGCTGGATTGCGGCGACCGGAAGATGAACATGTCTGCCGCGGCGGCGGCGGTCGCCAGGGAGATCTGGCGGGGACCCCACGACGCGGAGGGCAAGCCGCTCTGGCTCAAGGGGCTCCCGATCGGAGCGCCGTTCACGGGCCGGTTCGGGCAGGGGAACGTCAACTGCAGCGTGCCGGATCGGCCCTGCACCGGGCGCCCGTTCCGGATGTCGGTGGAGTGGATCCAGAACCTGGTCCACAGGGACCCGGACTACGACGTGAAGGGAATGGACTACGCCGATCTGGAAGCGGCCTTCGAACGCAGTCGAAGCGAGTACGAAGAGCTCATCGGGGCCAACAACCCGGACTTGTCCGAGTTCCAGAAGCTCGGCAAGAAGATGATCAGCTGGCACGGGCTGGCGGACGAGTGCGTGACGATGCGGACGTCGAGAGACTACTACGAGAAGGTGCTGGAGAGGGATGCGAAGGCCGCGAGGTTCTATCGCCACTTCGAGGCGCCGGGGCTGTACCACTGCTACGGGCTCGACGGGACATTTTACCCGCTGAAGGGGCTCGACACCCTGCGCGCGTGGGTTGAGCGCGGGGAGTTTCCTGAGGTGTTGGAGGGGTTCAAGTTGAGCGGGGGCAACGACAGTGAAGCACCCACGAGACCGCTGTGCGCGTACCCAGCAAAGTTGCGGTTCAAGGGTGGCGATCCGGAGAGGAGGAGTTCGTGGAGCTGTGAGAAGGAGGACGGTGGTTGGTACAGCACATGGGGAAGAGAGGAGTTGTAAGGTCTACGGACGGCATTCAGACGATGGCATTACTATTCTTCAAAAGTCGAGGGAACGGGGTTGGCGCATGTAGATATTGCAATCAAATAATAAGGTAGAGAGTCCTACTAGTCTATGAGATGGAGGACTCCAGACCAAGACGCTGCCAATACAGCTGTAGAAATTTGAACAGCATTCCCGTAAGCTTGCTTTGAAAGAAGACGGCAGAGAATGAGAGACTCTGCTTGATTGTTAAGCAGACGTTAGCCCGAACTTTGCACTGCCTAGCCAAAGGGAGAAGATCCAACATCCCTCGACATACCGATTTCCAAGGCGATCGTCCACGAGGGAGGGAGACGCCCACTAGGCGTTTGTGATTCGCTTGGCGATGCCAGGCTACTACCGGCTTCGCTTGCAGTATTCCATGGGTTCAGTCCATGGCCAGGATATGCCGATAGACACGTGGTGTTTCTCGGGATATGAGTGGTGGCAAGAAGGCGTTCCTGTCGGGGGTTGCCGTTGCGGCGTGCCCGTGTGGACGGTAGCTCAAGGTTCTTTGATTAGGAGCTGACTAGCGGTAGCTAGAGCACATTTCAATGGCTCTTTGGACTTTGACAAGAAATAGTGTAAACAGAAGCAGTTCGCCCCTCGGGAACACACTCCTCAGAATTCACTCTGGTGTGATTGTGTAAGAAAAGGAGCATGAGCTCCGTTCGACGAACCACAAGGTTCAGGGGCGGACAGGGCAGGTGGGTCCGGCGGATAACAGGGCGCTTGGTGCTGTTATCTTATCTTTCTCGGCTGCGACCTTTCCTATAACGTGATAATCAGGGTCTCAAACGAGGCCGCTAGTGATGCATTAGGTAAGCTGGCGTCCCTGATAGGACATCAGAACCTGCAGAAAAACGTGATTGTCCAGGAGGGTTTGCCCCACTTAAAGTCACTGAAACATCCTCGTTGGCTACCTTAGAGCCATAGGATATCGCCACCTGCAGGCAGGGTGCGGTAGGAGAGGTTTTCAGGGTCTAGGCCACACCTGGTGGACACCGCTGGAGGTTGTCGTCCCCGCTTTCCCGCTTGTTCTCTGCTGATTATCGCATTCTTGCCTTGCCCATTCCTGTTTCCTGTCGCTCTTTCGCCTTTGGGTTTGGCTGCCGTTGCCAGTCTTGGATCTCGGACCTGCGTGTCTCTTGCCTGTTCCAACGAGCTTGCTTGCCTCTTGCCTGTCACCTGTTTGGCTGTTCTCATTGTGCTTGCCGCTACTATTTGCCTTAGGTTTGCACGGGCAGTGGCTGACAGATAATCCCGGGAAGGTGTGGTGGTCGGTCTGACTTTTCTTGTTGTCAGACCAATCAACCCACAAACTCGAAGTGACGCGCGCCTTCCACGTCCCATTGCCCTTGCCCATCCATACGCCTGCTTCCTGCCTGCCTGCCTGCCTGCCTGCCTTCGCCCCTTCCCTTGCCGCAAAAAAGTCAGAGTCCGAGTTCGAGTCGGACCTGCCTGCAGGGTCTTGGGCTTGGTCTTGGTCTTGTCTGGTCTGGTCTGCTCTGGGAAAGTGGAAGTCGCCCCCCTCCCCGCTTTCTCTGCGCAGATTCCCCCCGTTTAAAACAACTGGCACGTACTTTTAAGGCAAGAGACGGCGCTCTCAGAAATCTCGATCTCGATCACCTACTTCATCCGCGAAGATCGAGCAACCATCGCCCACCCACCATTCGCCGCTTTCAATCCTTGTCTTCGTCACCTTGCCTCGAAAGCAGCCAGCAGCCGTCAGCCGTCAGCCGTCAATTGGCAGTCGCTGTGCTCAGTTCCTTACCCCCGAGACTCCTGACAGGTTTCCCGTCCGTCAGCCGACGAACCCGCGGGCTCCATCGCCCCCGGCGTCTCCTCCGAAGGAGATTCTCAACTTTCCCATCTTTTCCCCATCGAAATCCGTCAAAATTCCGTCCCAGTCCATTACCGTGCACTCCCACGTGCGAAGCCTGTGTCTTCGACCGGCCCCTGGGTCCGCCGTTCGATTGATGCCTTCCGGCCCCAAGAGTTCACGATCCGCCTCCCCCTCGAGATCCGAGTTGTCGCGCCGCGGGCCTGATGCTGCTGCTGCTCCCTTCATCAAGGTAGCAGCCTCCAGCTCCCGCGGCGACCAGAGCCAGAGCAGCGATGGCCAACTTGACAATTCCACCCCTCCTCGCCTGTCGCTGAACCATCTGAAGCAAGGCGAGAGCCATCAACGCGTGAGTCTACCTCTTCGTCTTCCACCCACGTCTTCCGTCCCCCATCCCCCTACCATTCATCCTCATCACCTCTCCCCACTTCTACCATCACCCGACGACATCCAACTTGCTGGTCTCTTGCCTTACCATCCTTACTCTAACCATCCCACTGCTCCTACAGATTCGTCATGGAGCAAAGCAGCTTCTCCGCTTGACGGAGAATTACCCCGGCTACAATGGCCCTGGCCCAGAAGGCGGTTACGAGACCGCCAATGACCGGGCTTTGCCTAGTGACAGCGACATACGTGCCATGACAAGACTTTCACATGGCATCGCCCGCGATATCAGCGAAATCATGGCTCTGAGAAAAGACGACCCGGGTCCACATAAGAGGAAGGGCAGCGAGCGGCATGTTGGAGTCGGGCCCTCGGCCAGCCAGGCCGGCATGGCCGACTACGCCAGCACCACCGACCGCAACAAGAACCGCCGCAAACTAGACTTCTCGTGCCACAGATGCCATCGGGTCGACACCCCCGAGTGGCGGCCCGGCCCGGATGGTCCCAGCACGCTCTGCAACGTCTGCGGCCTGATATATGCCAAGAGGGAACGCAAGAAGGAAGAGTCGACTATCCCCACCTTCGGTTCACCTAACTTCTCTTGAATTCCATCTCCTAAGCAGGGGCAATTGTTTTACACGTCGGAGAGATTTTGAGACGATTTTCCGTTTTACATATTGTGCGACCGAGAATATGGGTTTCGCGACAAGACTAACGGATACGGGTCCAGAATGCCAGCACAAAAAAAGGGGCGCGAGCGGATCATTGACTTATGGGAAGACTACTATGGTTGGGAACGTTGGCGTTGGATCGAAGGACATGAATATACCCGACAAGAGCTCAACCTGTTTTTTTTTTTTTGTCGTTTTTTTTTAATTACAATATTACAACATCTCCTCCATTTCTGCAACGTTGCGTGAAGTGGTATGACGCTGGGCATCGTCGCTAAGCTAGCCGAAGAATCCCCTGGGCACCGCTCACCAATTCCTGGCAAGGGCGATGCCTTTCTCCCAACATAACCGGGCGAAACACGGTTAGGCTGACGCAAGGGCCAAATCGTACATTTGACTGAGACATCAATGTCTGGGTGCTATTAGTTTCCGCATTCAGCTGAAGCTGGAAGATGCTTATTTTCGATGCAACTGAAGATCCCGCCCGGGCAGTCATTTTGTTTGTTCCCGCAGCCCGTCAGTCCAGGAATTCGCGCCGCTATGTGGGCACGGGTAGGCAGACGAATTCCCCCGAGCGCCCCGAAGATGCGGGGAAGACACAGCGGCAGATTGAGCCCCCACCATATCAGCCCATCGCGGGAAAACCCAACGCTGAACGCCTCTGTAGACGACGTCGCATGCAGACCGCATCTTACCTAAACCTCGTATTTGGCCCATCACGAGTCCTCATGACACTCTCAGCGGCGATCCCATACCGTCATCTTTAATCTACTTAGCCGCGACCTTGCGTTCGTGTTCGTCCGCATATCGTGACATCGTGGGGTTCACATGTCTTGGCGATGGTGGTTTGACAGGATGATCATCCAGACGAGGTGATTTCGTCGTGCGTATTGTGGGATCTGGGGAGATTTGCCTGGCATTCTATGCTTGTTTAGGAAATGCCGTGACGGCCGGAACCGCCGCTCGCAGTTCGTTGGAAGGCTTGGTATTGTGTCTTCGCCCGACGCCTGCTCTGCCGAGGAGGCCGGTGGTGTCTTCTAAGGTCTCCGAGCGGGTTTTCTCGATTTCCCGCCGAGACGACCGGCTCCTAGACGAGTATATAAAGCGAGGTAGAAATCTCAAGAAAGCTCATCTCTCATTATCATCATTACCACCACCACGATCATCATCAAAACCTCGCACCAAATTCTTAATTCAGAACCACCAACCACCACACACAGACCACCATGCAACTCAAGTCCCTCGTCCCCGTCCTCGCCGCCGCGACCCCCATCGCCGCCCTCGGCAAGGCCACTGTCGTGAACAACTGCGCCACCGAGGTCTCCCTCTGGTCCGTCGGCTCCTCCGTCGTCGCCGCCGGCCCGCTCTCCCCGGGGGGCGGCTCCTACTCGGAGACCTTCACCCGCGACCCCACCACCGGCGGCAAGACGCTCAAGATCACCCTCGCCCGCGACGGCCTCTTCACCGGCGCCCCCCAGCTTGACTACGCCTACAACCTCGACGGCGCCCAGGTCTGGTACGACCTCAGCACCGTCTTCGGCGACCCCTTCAAGGGCAGCAAGATCGTCGTCGCGAGCAGGGAGGCGACGTGTCCCGCCATCGTGTGGAGCCAGGGGACGAACCCCGGCGGCAGCCAGGTCAAGGTCTGCACGGCGGAGCAGGACGTCGTTTTGACGCTTTGTGCGGCTTAGATGGGGAGAAGGGCGGGTGTTCTCTGGGGAGTTGAATTTCCGGTCGGGGCAAGTTTTGTAGACCTGTTGCCGGGTCATCTTATTATCATCAATCGTAATGTTTTTTTTTCCACGCTATTTAACTTCCAGTTGAATCCGTCTTCGTGTGCTCGGAGGCCTCATGCTGCAAAGAAATATCCGGATTAGGCAGCGGTGTCCGGGGCGGGGCCGTTGCGGGGCCGTCTGGGAACCGGAGCCCGGGCCGCCTCCGTCAAATCCCGGTGTTTGGCTATAGCACCCAAAGGAGATTGATCCCCCGGGCGAGGGACAACGCACCTTTCCTCCAGCATATGAGTGTACAAGTCTCTGACAATTGGCACAAGAGCTTCACCCCAACAGATGACTGCCAAGGTTCGTTCGGATGTGCTGAGATCAAAATAGGGAGATGCAGATGTTGGCTTTGTTTCTGATCCCGGCGACATACGTAACATGATTCATCGCGTCGATCGAAGTTAGGCGCCGCATAATTCTTGTTAGTATTCCCTTGTAATATGACATTGGCGATCACGACCACGAAGGAGGACCGGGACGTGATGGATCACCTCAGTCAGTGATCGATGGCTCCAGTGGGTTCGATTGACTACTCGGGGTTTTGCTCGAGCTCGTCTACTCGCCACAGGAGCATAGATAAAGAGGCTGGGCACAAGGAGGATCAATTTATTCCGTACCTTTATTGGGTTTCAGTCTAACAAAGTAGAAACGGCAGGACAAATCAGAGGCGGGACAACAAGACGTATTCTTCCTCGGCCACGGATTTAATGAGTCTAAGTGCTATTGAATCAACTTCAATATAGACTTCCAAGAAACATTTGTTTCTGCGGTATCGTCGAACGGCGCGTTGAGCCAATGCAGGATCAACCTACTGGTGATGAGGTGCAAAGTATTCTTAGGTCCTGGGTACTGAATTTCGTTGGCCACAGTCTCCAAAGAGACGACCTTGAAACGACAGATGCTCTAGTGAGAGTATCCATGTTCGGTCCGGTCAAGGGCGAATGGTACGACAAAATGACCAGCTTGCAGCAATGCAGGGCATTTTGCTGCACGACATCAAGGATGACTCCCCGCCAATTCTCAAGGCTCAAGACGAGGTCGAACTCCATCCTTCTCCAGTATTCTGAAGACTTGAATGCCGAGGACGACACTCCCCGAGATGCCAGAGGGGGACGTTTTGGCTTTTATCTGTCCGCCTAGGACAGCATCTACGTCATCAAGGGCTGTTGGACACCAATGAATTCGAGGGCTGTTAGAGATTCCAATTTCAAGGTCACCGGGGCCTGTTTATGTGGAGTAACTCATCTTCCGCGGGGTGAGGCTCTCTCGGGTAAACTGCCAAAGGAATGGGAGATGAAAGCTTTTGAGCATCAGGTGCTTATGGTGTATTTCCTCGCCCAGGAGGCGATGACGTGTGCCAGGATTCTATCCTAAACCCGTACTTGCAGAAAGAGGCATTTAAGCTTGGGACGGAAAGTTTAACATTGATGTGAATCGCTGGGGTTCTAGTGAGGTAATCCTTGATTGAAAACGAGTCAAGGCTTTACGACATCTTAATTATACGGCCAATTCCGTTGATAGCCGATAATCTAACTGTGACATGATTAGAATGTATAACAAGCTCGAAAAGACTGTGAACCACTCCTGGAAATATAGCAAACCCGTTAGAGTATGTCATACTCCCTGCTGATATCACTTTCTGATAATCCACGGACGATTGAGAAAGTAGACGCCGAGTTTTAACTATTTCTACTAGTGAGGGATTTTCTCGGCGTGGCTAGGGCTGGATTGCTTGGCTTGAGCGAGGCGGGATGCGATAAAGTGTCGTGATGCCTTCAGCATCGCCTGTTCCTAGCGCGGCACGTGACCTAAAGGCGGCTCCGGAACTACCTTCTTCCGAGGGTTATTCCTCTAACCGTGGTTATAAACGACCACGTTATAGCTACTCTCGTTATAATAGAATAAGCTCTTTAGTAACTCTAAATATAGCCCTATAGGATATTTCTTAATAGTTATAAGCCTAGCTCTAACTAGACCCCTAATTACTATTTTAAAACGAGTCTTTATTACTAAAAGTACTTATTAAAACTTCCTCTCTTCTTCTCTCTTATTTCTTCTTTTCCTCTATATATATACTATCCTCTATTTCTAAATAACCTTAATTATAATATCTTCTATTACTCCTATAATAGTATTATATTACCTAACTATATATAGGGACTTCGCTACTTAGTATATAATAATCTAAGCTAAAGCCTAAGCTACTAGAGTCTAGAAGTATATTAACCTAGATAACCCTAAGGGACCTTTATACCTAGGTAAAACCT
>JAVHLU010001318.1:0-32819 GCA_036785755.1 Colletotrichum ledebouriae | reverse complement strand
CTTATTTACCCCTATATAACCCGCCCTATAGTTATTATAGTATTAGCAAAGGATTTCGAGTCTTAGGGACCTCTCCTAGGGTATCTCTAACCTTCCCTTATAGAATAAGGTTCTATAGCTATTAATTGTATAGCCCTTATAATCGCTAGCTAGTCTATATACCCTCTCTAATTAGGTCTAGTAGTATAAGTTATTAGCCTATAGTCCGCGGATAAGACTTTCTATTACTTTAGAGAGTTACTAACTATACGCTATTTCGCCTATTATAAGCTCCCTTATAACTTAGTATAGGATATACTACTATACTATAGTAACCCTAGCTCCGAGCGAGTCCTCTAGGTTAATAACCTCTTACTAAGCGTTCTCTATATCTTCCCTTACTCTTTAGCATTAGGTTATTATAATTACTATAATTATAGTAATATTAGTATACTATAGAGCGCTATACTAACTAGAGACTAAGGTATCTCTACCCCTAGAGCTATCTATCTAGAAGGGGCGTTGTTTTATACTAGCCCTTATAGTATTAATAAATACTCTTAAGGTCTCTATATTACCTTATAGAGTAGTAATACTTATCTAGAGGTCTACTAGTAGGTTATTAATAAACCCTAGCTTCCTCGCTAGGGTTAGGAGTATATTATTATATTTTACCTCCCCCTCTATATAATCTAGCCTCTTAGATAGCCTATTTACTAGGTTTATAACCCCTAACTTATACTCTAGGTCGAAGTTAAATACTAAGAGTTTATATACCTATTCAATAAGCCTTTCCTAAAGGTCCCGCGCTAACGCGCTAATAACTCCCTTTAGCGCTTAGTAATCTATTAGGATTATAAACTTTTTTAATATACCTTAAAGGTAATAAGCCTAGTAGTCTAGGCTTTTAACTATAGCGAGAAGCTCCTATTAGCCTACTCCCTAACGCTACTTAGTATTACTAAGCTTCTATAAATAGTAGGTAACTAGTCGCTACTAGCTATTAATATACTATAATAAGATACTAGATATAGCTTTTATAAAAGTATCTATTTTAACCCTTATTTCGCAGGTTAGGTCCTAATATTAGAGAATAGTTACTAAGTAGAAGGCGGCTTAGAGCTATTTAAAGGCTTATTAGGCCTCTTCTAGCTAGTAAAATTCGCTTCCCTTCTTACTATTCTCGCTACCCTTTAGTAGGGATATTATAGGGGTTATAATACCTAAATAGCTTATAATAAACTTATAATAAAAGTTATAGAATCCTAGGAAGACTTAGATCTCCTAGTAGGTCTTAGGTAGCTTTTATTTAGTAATAGCTTAGATATAGGTTTAGTCTATTAATATACCTTTAGGCGTAATAATATACCCTAGGAACTCTACTCGTTATTAATAGAAACTATACTTACTAAGCTTAGTATATAGCGCTTACTAGCAAAGCCTATAGAGCACTTAGCGAAGGTCCTTTATATACTACTCTCTTATCTTAGAGTAAACTATAATATTATCTATATAAGTAATATAATAGGTATCTAGTAGCTTAGCGAGCGCTTAGTAAATATATACCTAGAACGTTACTAAGGTATTTATAAGTCTAAATAGTATAATAGTATATTTAAAGTACTTATAATAAGTCCTAAAAGCTATCTTCTAGTAGTCTTCTAGCTTAATATAGATATAATAGTATATATCTTAAAGGTCGATCTTTAAGATCTATTTCGCTCCCTAAAGCCTATCTAATAGCTTACTAATAAGGGGAAGTAGATATTACTTCTTTAGTATTACCTTATTAAAGCCTTAATAATCTATATAAAAGCATAAGGATTTATCCTTCTTAGGTATAAAGAGAATAGGGGCGCCTACCTCGCTTATTAAGGGTTAAATCTACCCTATTACTTAGTTATTAGTAATATATTAGTAGAGCTCCTCTAGCTAGTACTTATTTAATAGGTAGATAGGCCTATATAGAGGTTTCTTCCCTTTAACTAAGTTAATAATATATTCTATACTCTCTAGGGCTAGGTATTCCCTTACTAACTACTTATTAAATATCGCCTATTTACTAAGTAGCTCTAGTAGTAATTCTACTTCGCCCTCTAAAGTATCCTCTTCGCCTAGGGCCTCTATTAGTAGCTTATAGGGGGCGATATTCCCTAAAATATATATAATATAGGCTTTCTAGCTATTCTCTACGATCTCCTATATAAATACTAATAGCTTAGTAATACTAAAGCGTTTATATCCCTAGGTATTTATCTAGGTATTAATTATAATACCCTCCTTACTTATAGAGTATTATAATAGGAGGAGGTCCCCTACCCCTTTACGGTAAGGAGCTTTAGCGAATAGTTACTATATTTTCCTTAGTTATCCCCTCGAGTTAATAAGGAAGAATATTAACTAGTATATATTTTAGCCCGTTATAGAGGACCTATTAAACCCTTTTAATATAGGGGCGCGCGCTACTATAGGTTATAGTTATAGGGACTTTACTAGTTAACTACTAATAATATTAACTTATAAATAGGAGTTTATATCTACTACTACTTCTTATTTAGCGATATTCTAGAGAATAATCGCCTATCCTTTTATAATATCTCCCTTTAGGAAAGTATCTAGTTTTAATATAAGTATAGGGGTTATTAGTATAATCCCCCGGCTTACTCTTTTTCTAATAGGTTAAGGTCCTCTATTTCCCTTATTAATTAGATTATATTAACCCTTACCTTATTAGTAAACGCTCGGTATCCTACTAGCGTTTTATTTACGCTTTATTATTTATCCGGGTAGTCTACCCTCTTATACCCCTTCTTCTTATAGCTAAAGTATACTAAGGGGTTAGATATTATAGGTTATACGCTAGGGCTAAATATAGGCTAGCTCTAGTTAGGTCCCTATATTATAGCACTAGCTAATTAATAAGGTATTAGGCTCTAAGAACCTCGCGTAGTCCTATAACTAGAGCCCTACTAGCCTGCTTTTTAGCTCGCCCTTATTATAGGGGGTACCCTTAGTATATACTCCTCGCCTATATACTACTTCCTGCTTTCGCTCTATAGGGCCTCGCTACCTCGTTAGTAATATATCTCCTATAAGTATTCCGCTTTTATAGTAATATCTCTTAGTCTCTATATCTTAACCTTCTAATATTTAAGCTCCTTATATAGAAAAGGGGCTAGTTAGAAGTATAGTATATAGGCCTTAGCTTTACTATCTTTTATATTAACTATACCTAAGTTCTAGTATATTACTAATTATTTAGCGAAGAACTATATTAGTAACTATATCTCCCTCTACCTTATTATATCTAGCTTCTTATAATACCTCCGCTCTTAAAGCTCTAGATTAATATATTATTAGTAAATAAATACTATAAAGTTAGCCTAGGCTAGGTCTCCCTCTAGCCTAGCCTTATAATATTACTACTAGGTCTATAGGGATAGGCTTATCTTTATAAGCGCCTATTAAATCTACTACTCTAGCGTACTACTAGCGTATAGTTAGTATCTATCTTTAACTACTTAGATCTAGTTACTAACCTAGTTTATAATAAAGTCCTCGCTTATAGTATAGTAATTATATATAGGGGGTTTCTTATATTCTCTCTATAGCTACCTTATTACTAAATAGTTAGTAAGCTCTTATAATAAGATAGTAGTTTATTCCTTATACCTCTATTACTATAGATATATCTACCCTATAAGGCTCTCCTACTATCTCTATAGTAATCTTATTACTTAGGTAAGGATACTTAAGACGCTAGCTTCTTAGGGGGTCTTAGGCGGGGTACCCTATTAGCTATTACTTACTATTTATTTACTAAGCGAAAGTTGCTCTACTAGTTCTAGCGTTACCTAAGACCTAGCCTACCCCCTCGGGGTAGCCTCTCCTGCTATATTATTACTAGGATTATCTAACCCCCTAGCGTAGTATCTATACTATATTCCCTATATCTTAGGGCTTAGCGAGCGACCTATATTATATTAGCTAAGGCCCTATTAGTTATATTCTATATACCTAGCCCGGAGTTTATTATAGTTAAACTCTATTGCTAATTCGTCCGTTGCTAATATATTAGTATACTATTACTAGTTCGTTTTAGATATTCTAACTAGCGCTAGGTTCTTAAATTAAGGTAGAAGTAATAGAGTTATAAGAGTATAGCTAATACCAAACGCGCTCAGCGTAGTTATCCCGCTCAAGGGCGTCCAACGCGTTCAATACGTTAAACATACCTAAACGCGTTAACCCTTATAAAAGGGCTTATCGCCTTTAAGGAAAAAACCTTCGAAATTCATAATAGTTTTTTACTTATAATTTTCACCCACTTTATAGACCGTATTAATTAGTAGCACGACCTTAATAGTTAGCTATATCCCCTTATAACTAAGGATATCCCTTATAATTAAGGAAAGCACTTAACTATGCGGATAGCTAACCCTATTAAGTTTATATAAAGTAGTATTATAATAGTTAATACCTATAGGTATTATATAGTAATAAAAGCCTCTAAACTCCCCTATTCCCTTAACTAGGAAATATTAATAAGAGACGTTAACCCTTTACTATTTCCCTTAACTAGGAGATATCCCTAAGAGATATTAAACCTCAAAGATTTCCTTAACTAAGGAATATCCTACTAAGATAATAAACCTCTAATAATTATACCCTATAAGCTACTCTCTAATTATAAGGTTAAAGAAGGTCTTAAGTCTAACTTTCTAGAACCTATTAACTATTTAACTATTATAAACTTTATAATAGCGCTTAAGTAATACCTAGATAAGTTCTATACGCTACTTACCCTAACTAAGTATACCCTTCTTAGGTTAGTAATAAAAGTAAGTATTATAGCTATTACTTATAAGAACTTTAAATAACGCTTAGTAAACCGCTATAGATATATTTAAAAGTTAATATTATATAGGGAAGTATATAAGACTACTCGATATATATAAGGTAAGGTCCTATAGATATAGATAACTAACCTATAACTATTTACTAATACTATTAGGTAATAGTATTACCTTAATCTCCCTTATTATAATTAATATATTAAAATAGAGACTAAATAGGGCTAGACTCTAGACCTAACGCTCCCCTTTAAAGAGGATAAAGAGAGGGGAGGCTATAAGACCCTAAGAGCTAAAGCTATAGATAAGCTAGATATCTTAAAACCTATATCTAAACTTAATATAATAATAATCCCTAAAGCTTTCTTAGTACTCCTATTAACTCTAGAGGAATATTATAAGTTTAGACGAAGTTTTATAAATAGCTTATAACTCCTATTTCTTAAACCTATATTAAAGGATATAACTACTATATTAATACTAGAGCTAAGCCTAAATACTTTTTATATATTATTTAAAGAAAGTAAAGATATATTAAGTACTTTATTCCTAACCTAAGGAAAAGGAATAAGTAGCCCTCTTATACCTAAGCTAAGCGATTTATAGAGTTACCCTAGTACTTATAGCTAGGGTAAGTAATATAGTAAGATAAGCGCCTAGGAACTAGAAGCTAGCTTATTAAACCTTAATAAAGGTAAAGGATATAATTAGGATATTAAATATATAGAGGATACTCCTTTACTATTACTACTACCTATACTACCTAGAGATCCTAGTAATAGAGGTAATAATAGTAACCCTAAGGGTTAAAATAATAAAGGAGGTAGCCCTAGCTATAGTAATAATAATAGCTAAGGTAATTAATACCCTTAACTACTAGCTAGAATAAGAAATACTATTAAACTATTATCTAACCCTAATAGGTTCTTAGTTAGCTATAACTTTCTTATATTCCTTCTCTCTATAGATAAAGAAAGGGTAATATAAGTAATAGCTAGAACGTTAGCTATAAAACCTAGGCGTAGTACTCCTTGATTTAAGACTAATATAATTAGGTTATTTAATCCGCCTCTATATAATAACGAAGTTAAAGATATATATATTAATAGCAGTTCGAGGACTATCTACTAAAATATATATCGTTTTATTAATATAATTAATAGCTATATCGAGTTAGATAATAGGAACCTAGCTATAGCTACCCTTAACTTATATTAAACCTTACTAAGGTATACCTCGGACTAGTACTATACTAATCTAATACTTAATAAGAAGGTAGAACTTAAGGACTCTAACTATAAGCTAGACTATTAGAAAGAGTTATTACTTAAATGTTTTTATTTACTATATGAAATCGCTAAAGTATATTTAACTAAGGAGAGGTATACTCTATATAATATATACGATTAATATAATATTTAATACTAGATAACTAAGGTTACTAAACTATATAAGGATACTAAAGAGAGCGAAACTAAGGTATTAACTATTACTTATAATAAGATAGATATAGAACTAGTTATTAGCATTCCTTAGCTAATTAATAATATAAATTATAATAAGTTTATTATAAGCCTATAGAAGATAGTCCCTAGCTAGTATTAAATAGTTACTAAAGGATCCTAGCGATTATTAGTCTAACCCTCTACTAAGGCGACCTATATAGGAACCTCTGCAATATAATTATTACTAAAAAAGACCTTAAAAGTAAGCTATACTATAGCTACTTATTACCTATACTATATAAACCCAAAAGGGATTATATCTAGCTTATTACTATTAAGATCTATAAAGCAAGCTACTAATATAGCTATTAAACCCTTATTATCTACCTATAAGGAGATTCGGTTTAACTAGTAATAAAGGCCTAAACGCTAATATAAATAGCCTAGTTAACGTATTTAATATCCTTAACTACCTAGTTACCCTTTAGCCTATATAACTAAGGGTACTAGTCGTAAGTAAGTAGAAGAGGAAGCATATACTTCATTAGATAAGGGCGACTTTAACTATATCTAGTATATTAAAGCTAGTAAGGATTTAGACTTATATAAAGAAGACTTAGTTATTAGCACGGACGACGAGGATAACTAAGAGCTATAGGAAGATAATCCTAAGTATATTAACCTAGTTACTTAACCTGCTTATTACTACGAATACCCTCTAGGTTATATCCCTAGATATAAGGACGAGTACCCTATTTTTAATATTAACTCCTTCTAAAATTCGCTCCTTAAGGATCCCGGAATCTACTTATATAAAACCTACTTCTATAATACTAAGCTATATACTAACTTTAAGAGTATCTTCTTATATTAGACCCTTCTATCCCCTTAGCTAAATATAACGCTTATTAGTCCTATTAAGCTATAGTAGTATATAGTTATACGTTTATACTACTATACTTATACTAAAATTATTATCTAAGGCTATTATAATAGACTACTAATCGTAGTCTATATTAATACTAGCGCAGACCGCTTAGTTATAAGCAAAGCCTACTTATAATAGTTCTATATCCTCTTAAGAGAACCTAAGGTATTTAAGCTCTAGGGCGTAGGAAGCCTTAAGACTATTACCTAGGTAACCTTTGCGATTCTTATATAAGGATAATAACCTAATAGATATATAATAACTACTAAGCTCTATATAGGTATATAGCTTATCCTATATTTAGATACTAGTTTACTTATAGGGTAAGACTTTAATATACCTAATAGGCTTAATATTCTAAACTTAGAATTATATATCTAAATTATATCCTGCGATAATATTCGAATTCCCTCTTAGATCTATTTAAAAGTCCCTTTAAAAGTTTATAATATATATACTATAAGAAATTTAACTATTACGCTATATAATCGCTCTACTATTTAAATTAAGATACTATTAGTAAAATAGAGTCCCTTCTATTTAGCCTAAAGCACGAAAGGTATATATATATATATATAGGTAATTTACTACTTATTCCTATTATTAATAACGCTCCTTACCTATTAAAGATCAAAAGAGGCACTAAGCTTAGAACTCTAGTACCCTTTAAGTCTAATAGATACCTTAAACTAAAGACTCGCAATTAACTATAAATAGCCTTTTTAATATTATTATATAAGGACCTAACATATTACGCCGTTTTTAGCCTTTCTAATTATAAGCTCGTAATACTCGCTTAGCCGCTAGAACCTATAGTTAATAAATAAGTAGAAATCTCTAACTTAACTAGTAAGGAAGCGCTTACTAACTATAGCGTAACTAATAATAATATAACGCTAAATATTAGAGATATCTATAAGGGGAATATTAACCTAAATAGTAAGATAGGTATAACTAAGCCTAAAAGCTTACTAGTAGTTATTACTAAGGAAGGTATATATATCTATAACTAAGACGCTAAAGCTATATAACGCCTTAAAGAGGTTATCTTATATTACCCTGCCGTCTAGAAAGACTAAGGACTAATTAACCTTCTAGAAGATTAATACCTTAAGGTCGAACTTATTAAAAGATAGTAGAATATAAATATTAGCTAATAACCTTATCCTATTAATAAGGAAGATAAGAACCTTATTAATAAAACTTTAGACGAGCTCTATGCTTAAAACTATATAGAATAGGGTAACTCTAGACCTATATTATTTAGAGCCCCTATATTTACTATATAGTAAATTATAGATAGTAAGTATAAAGGTCGCATAGTTATAAACTTATATACTCTTAATAAAGCTACTATCCCTAACGTATACCCTATACTACTATAATAAGACGTTATTAAACGCTTTTATAATAAGCTATAGATTATTATAATTAATACTTAATCCTTCTTCTATTAGTTTCTTATTAAGAAGGAATATCAAGATTAATTTACTATAATTAGCTACTAGGGATAAGAATATTTAAAGGTAGTACTTATAGGATTCCGTAATTCGCCTGCTTATACTTAACGTATTATAAATAGACTCCTATAACTATATAACGAATATACCTACGCGTTTATTAATAATATTATTATCGCCTCGAAAGACCTTAATACCTACCTTAAGTACCTTAATATAATTCTTAAACTCTTTATAAATATTAGACTCTCGCTTTTAGTAAAGAAGTTATTTATTAGATATCCTTCTATTAAGCTACTTAGCTTCACTATTAATACCCTTAGACTATTAAATACTTAAGACTATATTAATACTATTAAGAAAATTAAGTGCCCCTATAACCTCTACTAACTTAAATACTAGATAGGTATAACTAGGTTTCTATAATATATAATACTACGCTATAGCTATTATATTTAACTACTCTAATAGCATAAAACTATATTACTAGCTAAAGCCTAAGCTTAAGGGAAGGATAAAGGCGCTGCGAGAAAGCCCTTCTATTAAAAAACAAGTTTTAAACCTATACTAGAAGAAGTAGCTAGCTTTAATAATATTAAAGACGCCTTAATAGTAGATAACGCCTTATTCTACTATAACCCTAATAAGTAGCTATTTATATAGCTTAACTTATTAAAGGAATACGGATACTCTATGCTAATCTTCTAGCTAGCTAACTACGTTAAATAGAAACCTTATAACCCTATTAAGTATACTAACGTACGTCTAATCGCCTATATTAGTAAGGCCCTTAACTAAGCTAAATAGAAGTATTAGCCTACTAAACTTAAAGTAGTTTACCTAGTATAGGTAGTAAAGAAGTATTAGCTAATATTACATTTATCTAAACGAGACCTTATAATAGTACTTACTAACTATTTAGTAATATATAATATTATTAAATAAACGTTGCTATAGTTAGAGGATAAGACGAGGTCTAACTTATAACTTATATTATTATTAGAATATCCTAGCTAGTTCTCTCTAGTATATTATTATATCCCTAGAACGTTAAATATTATAGCGGACGTGTTATTATACCTACTTATAATAGAAATCCCTATTAAAGACGTTAGGGAACTCGATAAGATATAGGATAATATACTAATAAGTATTAACTTTATAATAGAAATATCTCTTAATAATAACCTTAAGGCTAAGCTTATCTAATTATATACTAACTCTAAGTCCTAGAGTAGAGTATATAAGATACTCTATAAAAAGGCAGATAATATAGACCTTAACTTCGTTATATATAATAGTCTTGTTTACTATATGAACCCCTATACTAATAAATAAAGGCTCTATATCCTAAAAGAATTAGCAACGCCTCTTATTAAGGAAGCTTATAATAACTACTATTATTTTAATAAGGAACGGATATAGAGAGCTATTAATAAATACTTTTATATACCACGTCTTAAACGATAAATTAATGATTATATAGCTAGCTACCTATAATATAGAATAATAAATATAGAATATTAACTACTACTTAGCGCGATATAGCTAATATTAATACTAGCGATTCCCTTCTATATAATTACTATAGACTTTATTATTAGACTTCCTAAAATACCTTTATAGTATTTAAGCTATAAAATAAAGAACTTCCTACTTCTTAATATAGTACTTACTATAACTAATAAGTTCTCTAAAGCAACTCTCCTTATCCTAGGTCACTTAATATATACTACTAAGATCTAGGGACGCCTCTTTTTATATAAGCTCTAGCGTAGTAACTAGGGAACACTAAAAGCTATTATATCTAATTATAACTAAAAGTTCCTTTTAAGGTTTTAAACCGCATTATAGGCGGAATTATATACTAAATTAAGATTCTTAACTATATATTATCTACAAACTAATAGTATTTTAGAATATAAAAATTAAACTATCGAACTAGCTATTTATTACTTTCTTAACCTCGCTAATAACAACTAGGTAATATTACTACTAAGCCTTTAATATAACCTTAATAACGCCTACTTATAAGTTATTAGTTATTTACTAAACTAAATCCTATATAATAAAAATACTAATAACGCGTTAAATATCTTAAGTAATACTAACCCTAAAATAAACCGTGAAATCTTCTAGGAGGAAGTAAAAATTTCAATTATAGTAGCCTAGCTATATATAAAGGAATAGTATAATAAAAAATATCATTTTATTACTTTTAAGCTAGGCAACTAGGTATACCTTAAAATAGGATTAGGATATTATCTACTAGGATAACTAAACCTAAAGTATAGCTACTAGTATATTCTATTTAAAGTCCTTAAACGTATTAGTAAATTAGTATACCGCCTCGATATTCTACCTAATATAAACATTTACCTAGTTATATCTATCGTCTAACTTATACTAGTACTAGCCCCTAGTAGTAACCTATTTAACTACTAAGATAACTATAGAGGCCTAGTTAATATTAAGGAAGATAATAATATTTATTAGCTTAAAGTATATAAGTATTTTAAGATTAAGAGTATTCTTAAGAAATAAACCCTCGCGCGAGGAAAGGTATAATATCTAGTTAAATAGAAAGGTTACCTACTAATATATACTATTTAGATAGATAAAGATATTATAAATATAAACGAACTTATTACTACGTTTAAAAATAAGGAATAAGAGATAGAATAGCTCTATAGATAAGTATAAGCTTAAAGACCTATCTAATAAGGCGTTCAACTAGTATTAGAGCCTAGTAAAAGACTATTAAGGCGCTTAAGAGGAAAGCCTTATAAGAACCTAGGGAAATAATATAATATATATTATAAATAAGGAACGCGCTACTTAAAGCGCTTTAAATAGATAAGTAGACTATAAAGAGTATTATAACTAAGGCCTTAGTATAAAATAAAGATATTTAGCGCGCTTAGCGTATCTAAGAACTTTACCCTAATAATAGTAATATTTACGCCTATCCTATTAGTAAAGATAACTACGCCTATTATACCTTCCCTCTTAAACTCCTTCTACCCTTAGTACTATAAGAACCTTTATAAACGTAACTACCCTCCTTACTAGAAGGTTAACCCCTACTCTTACTTAACTAATAAGAAAGATTAGCGCTTAAGTATATATATATAAAACAAATTTATATTACTAGGTAACCCTATTAGTTATTACTACCGCCTTCGCCTACTTAGTATTAAGCGTATTTTTCCTCTATATATATATTTCGCTAAAGAGCGTTAACACCTTTAACCCCGTTACTATACTATTATTACTCTTATATATCTCCCTTTATTACTATTATCCTTATTAAGACGTCGAGAAATCTTACTAACGCTCTATATCGTCGCGCGCTTAGCGCTACTAGAGCAACCTATATTATATATACCTAGGTATTACTTTATTATAAATAGATAACGCTCTAAATATAAAGATACTAAGTATATTACCCTCGACTATATTTACTACTACTTACCTAATATTAAGATCCCTTATAGTAAGCCTAGATACTATATTTATAACTAAGAAATCTTTAAGCACGCTCTTAACTAAGAGACCTAATATTATAGAACTAGTTATAATATTTCTAGTACCCTATTCGTTATCTACTTAGGTATTAATACTTACTTAGTTACCTAACTACTATCTATAAACTAAATTAAGTTCTACTACTAATTCCCTAACGCTATTTTAAATATTAAGTAGCTATCCCTCTATAACGCTATATAGAACTCCCTTAAATATAACCTATACTATACTACTAATATTACTAATATACCTATTTCTATTAATTCTAGAGAGGCCTTAAGTAGAGATAATAAACCTATTATTATTAAATATAACTAAGCTAATATAACTATTAACGCTAATTAGCCTAAACTATCCCTTAACGCTAGCTAACCTAACTAAGCTACTAATACTATTAAATATATTAAACCTTAACTATTAACTAATATTATTATAACTAGTATTAGATTAACTCCTATTACTTAGAATAAGACTAATAAGATAGCTACTCCTAAGAAGCAAGCTACTAGTATTAGCACCCCTAATATAATAGATATTATTAAGGCTATCGAGGGAATACAAGCTTATAGTAAATATATTAGCTATATTACTATACTACTTAATAGATATAAGGAGACCTAGATCACCCTAACCGTAGCGCTCTCTAAGGGTTATATTACTAATACTAGCGCTATTACCCTTAACCGAGGCTAATTTATTAAGTTAGCTACTAATAAGTTTAAGTTTATTATAATAACTATTCCCTAGGGACTAATATAAGAAAGCCTAGGCTTCCTTAGCCTAGAATAATACCTCGCTACTAGGTCTTTTACTAAGCGTATAGTATTAGCTACTAGCCTAGAGGATCGCCCTAATATTAATCCTTCCTCTAATATTCGCCCCTTTAATACTATTAATACGCCTAGCTCCGCTAAGACGCCTAATACTACTACTAGTATTAAGAAAATCGTCGTTATAAACTAGTAATCCTATACTTATATTACTAGCTTCTATCGCCTTACCCGTTCCTATATAAAGTTCCTAACTACTTAAGAGGTAATTAATATATACCTTTAGCACCTCTATTTCTTTAATATTACTAACCTTATAGCTACTCGCTATACTAAACGCCTTACCCTATATACCCTTATCTAGAATAGCTCGATTATCCTTAGTTTATATATATATATCTACGCCCTTAACTTATTTATAACTAAATAAATTATAAGTAACCCGGAGTTTAGCGCTATATTACTATTCTTTATCGTTAAGTAGATACTATAATATAAGTTTCCTAGTATATATACTAAGGATAATGCTTATATTAGTTAGGCTATAGTTAATAGTAATAACTTAAGCGCTATTTAGGCTCTCTTAGACCTTAGCGACCCTAAGGCTACGGATATAGCTAACTTTTAGTATAAACACGCTACTAACCTTTAAGGCCTTTACGCTAATATTACCTCCCTTACTACCTTAATCGCTATAATTAAAAATAATAATATTACTAAGGCGTACCCTAAGGTTAGTAATAAATCTCGCTACTTATTCCTAGAGTAATATAAGGATAATACCTAACTAGCTACTACTTATAGTATTAGTATTAACTAACTCCTAGTTATAACTAAAGAGATTATTAATAATAAGGATAAGGACTACCCCGACCTCTTAAAGATAACTAATACCGCGCCTAAGACTCCCTTAGCCTAAAGCAGGATATAATTAAAATATATAGAATAGAAAAGAAATAAGGTTATATATAGTTACTTATATATAATAGCATAGCTCTACTTACTAATATATTACTATAATAAGAGGTATAAATTAAATTTTATATTATATATCGCAGTTAACGCCTTTTTCTTCTTATACGGGTAATTAATACTAAACACGCTTAGCGTAGTTATCCTGCTTAAGGGCATCCAACGCGTTTAACGTATTAAATATACCTAAACGCGTTAACCCTTATAAAAGGGCTTATCGCTTTTAAGGAAAAAACCTTCGAAATTCACAGTAGTTTTTCACCCATAATTTTCGCCCACTTCGTGGACTGTATCAATAGCTATAGGCCTAACTAGGAAAGGCTAGAATGCTAAAACGTAGGTATACGTAGTTATATTAGACTATTGCTTAACTTTCTAAGTCTCTAGCTTATAGAGTTTTCTTAAGGGGGTGCATATTTACTACTAATTCGCCGATGTTTTGCTAATAGCGTTGGCTCTGCATCCTGCACCCGCTATTGTTCCTTGTAATTTCCTTAATAACTCTATTGCTACTTATATAAATAATATATTAATCTACTCTAATAAAATAAGGAAAAACTATAAGAGGAAGGTCTAGGAGGGCCTCTAGAGGCTAGTAGATATAAAGCTAAACCTTAACCTTATGAAGTATAAGTTCTTAGTTAAGAGGGTTAAGTATATAGGGTTTATTATAATAATAAGAGAGGGTCTTTCTTATAACCCTAAGAAACTCCAAGTAATTACTAAGTAGTTACCCCCTATCTCCCTAAAAGGGGTCTAGAGCTTCCTAGGGTTTATAAACTATTATAATATATTTATACTAGAATATAGTAATATTATTAAACTACTTATATTACTTATTAGGAAGAATATAATATTCTAATAAGGAGATAACTAAGAATAAGCCTTCTTATAGCTTAAGTAGCTTTTTAATACTTAGCTAGTACTCTACTAGTTTAATCTAGAAGATAAGACTATTATTAAAACGAACTATTTAAGATTTATATTAAAAGGGGTATTTTTATAAGTTAACCTAGAGGGTACTTAGCGTCTTATAGCGTTCTACTTATAGAAGCTCTTATTTATAGAGTATAACTACCCTATTTATAATAAGGAGCTCCTAGTAGTTCTTTCTTACTTATATATATAGAAAGCGGAGCTATATAATATAACTACCTTTAAGGTACTAACTAATTACTAAGAGCTTAAATACTTTATAAAGAAGTAGCGCCTTATAAAGCACTAGAGCTAGTAAGTAGAGGAGCTATCTTAATATAACTTTACTATTAAATACTACCCTAATAAGGAAGTAATAACCCCTAATACCCTCTCTTAGAGAGAATAAGATATATTATAAGAGTAGGATAATAAGTAGAAGTAGGGGAGAGTCTTATAGCTAGTACTAGACTATACCTATCCCTATAAAGCCCCTATAGCTAGCCCCCTAGTAAGAAGAAGTTAGAAAAGCTATACTAATATCCTAGATATTATAATCTTTAATAGTAACCCTAAACTATAAGCGCTATAGCTAAAAACTATAAGGAAGGATATAATATATAAAGCTATATACTATATAGTTACTTACTAGCTTTAAAGCTTCCTATTAGATATAAAAGCTAAGATTTAAATTAATAAGTATAATATTAATAATTAGAAGAGGCTAATATTTAGAGGGAGGCTATAGGTACTTAGTAGGGAGGATAATAATAACCTATTAGGGGAGCTCTATATAAAGATTATTTAATAGAGCTATAACTTAAGTATAACTACTTACCTAGGTTATAATAGCACGTTAGAAATAGTAAGCTAGTAGTTCTACTAGCTAGGATAATTATAAATAGTATAGAGATTTATAAGGAACTATAATATTTATAGAGGGATATATATCTAGAGGTAAGCTAAGAGGGGCTTTCTAAAGCCCCTACTAATACCTAGCTACTTATACTTAGACCTCTTAATAGACTTTATTATAAACTTATGACTTATAAAGGATAATACTAGCTAATATTTATAAGTTATAATAAATAAGCTAGGTAAGTTAGTAATACTAAAGGAGATAGGTATTATAGAAGTAAAAGCTTATACTTAATAGTTCCTTACCTCTTACTTATAGTTCTATAGGTTCTTATATAGTATTATTAGTAATTAAGGGTCTAATTAAGTAAGCTACTTCTAAGCTAAATTATACTACCTTACTTATATAAGGAGGCTATTAAGTACTATATACTACCTATAGATTAATAGTAATACTAAGAGGTAGAACTAGGAGATATAAGCTATCTTATAGGTATTTATAACCTAGGTATAAGATAACTAGGGGTAGCTCCTACTTATTACTTAGCTAGCACTTTATAATAGGGTTAGTAATATAACTAAGCTCTTACTATTCTTCTTAGAATATAGGTACTATACTAACCCTATACTTATTTTAGATAATATAGTAGAAGAGACCCCCTCTAGGGATATAATAGCTACCCTCCTAGTGATAAGACTATAAGAGGTAGTAGACTTTATCTAAGTAAGTATTATAACTACTTAATAGTATAGCGAGGAGAATATAAACTAGTATAAGATACCTATAGAGGAGTACTAAATAGGTAATAACGTTTAGCTTTTAATAGCTAACTATAGGAGCCCTAGACCTAGTAAGAAGCTATTATAATTATATTATAAATATATCGTAGTTAGAGTCCTAAGCCTATATATTATTAAGTTAGATATACCTAGTAATATCTACCTAAGGTTCTATATAGACCTCCTCTAGAGGGTACTAGAGGACCCCTTACCTGCGTAGATAAGGATAGACCCCTAGCTGCTACTAATTATAGCTAATAATAGCGAATTCGAGTAATATAAAGAGGAGATATATATAATATAATAGAAAGTAGTTAGGTAAGGGTAGAGGCGCGAGGTCCTAGTTAAATAAGAGGGGTATATAGAGCCTACCTAGGAGCTTATAGAAGCTATTATAGAGACTACTATAGTAAATAGGTTCGCAGCACCTTCAGCACCTTGCTGGAAGGTCGACCTTTTGGGTTAAGGAGTTATCTCGTATAGTGGCTTTCGCAGCACCTTGCTAGAAGGTTTAGCGAGGGCGTTTCTACGCTACGAGAGCCTTAGTAGCCCGTTTAGCTCTAATATAATTAGCCCTAGTGCAGCGCGCGTCTAACTTTATAATATTTAGAGGGTTTGCTTATAAGTAGTAGGAACGTATAGGGTTCCTATATTATTTTCCTTAACTAGTAGAGGGTATAAGTTAAAATACTTATATAGTATTTCCCGAATTATACCTGCGAACTAGGTGAATTTATTATAGTCTTTTTGCGAAGGGGCTGCGGCGTAATTCCGAACTCAATAGTAAATAGGTATAAAGCCTTATATAAGCTAGTTATAGATAATAATAGCAACCTAGCTTATACCTAGGGGGTGACTAGCTAGGAGAGGGGATAGTATTATAAGCTACGCCTAGGTTAAGCTTACCTAGGCTTTTACCTAGGTTTACTACCTTAGGGAGCTACCTAGGGCTTACCTAGGGCTTACCTAGTTATTTCCTATAGACTAGTAAAATCTCTACTAGAGAGGAAAACTTCCCCTTTTTCCTTTTTAGCTTAAATAAATAGTATTATAGCGACCTCTTATTAAATAAACTCGGGTCTAACCCCTTATATAGTTAGTATTACGCTCTAAAATATACTAATATTACTATATTTATGGTAGCTATAATAACTCGATACTAAAGAGTAAGAGATAATATAGAGAGCGCTTAGTAAGAAGCTATTAGCCTAGAGGACTTACTTAGAGCTAGGGTTATTATAATATAGTAATATATCCTATACTAAGTTAGAAGGGAGCTTATAACAAGTAGAATAGTATATAATTAGTAACCCTCTAAAGCGATAGAGAGTCTTATCTATAAACTATAGGCTAATAACCTATATTACTAGACCTAATTAGAGAGGGTATATAGACTAGCTAGCGATTATAGAGGCTATATAATTAATAGCTATAAAACGCTATTCTATAAGGGAAAGTTAAAGATATTATAAGAGAGGTTTCTAAGGCTTAAAACCCTTAACTAATATTATAATAACTATAGAGTAGGTTATATAGGGGTAAATAAGACTACTAGGTTAATCTTAAGGAAGTTCTATTAGCTAAGCTTAGCTATAGATATATATAATTATATTATAAGGTGCTATATACACTGAGAGATATATATTCCGAGGTATAAGCCTTATAGAAAGTTATGACTACTACCCCTACCTATATACCTATTCTAGGAAATTAGTATAGACTTTATTACTAGACTACTACTAAGCTATTAGTATAAAAGCGGGGAGTATAACGTAGTTCTTATTATTATATACT
The DNA here is from genome assembly GCA_036785755.1 of Colletotrichum ledebouriae. Taxonomy (NCBI): domain Eukaryota; kingdom Fungi; phylum Ascomycota; class Sordariomycetes; order Glomerellales; family Glomerellaceae; genus Colletotrichum; species Colletotrichum ledebouriae. Next base: position 14,537 of record JAVHLU010001318.1, on the reverse strand, counting down.
AAATACCTAAACTTAATATATTTATCCTAATACTAAAGTAGCTAATAGCTACCAAGTTAGCGCGGATTATCTATAAATAGGTTAAGTGCTATTTTAATATTCTACAGGGTATTATTAGTAACTAAGATAAGCTACGTACTAGCTAATTTTAAGAGGAATCTATAAGAGAGAAGGCTATTAAGCGCTACCTCTCTACTATATATTACCCCTAGACTAATAAGTAGTCTAAAAGAATATACTAAATATTAGAGAAGTACTTATAAGTATATACTAGCGACTTACTATAAGAATAAGCTATCTAATTACCCGAGACTAAGTTTATATATAATAATAGTTATTATAATACTACTAGCTACTTACTAATAGAGGCTTTATATAGTTACTACCTATATTATATAGAATATATAACCCCTATAAATAGGGTTATAGTAAAGGGCGTAAGGGAGCGAATTAAACATATTTTATGGCTTTATAGGAGGGCTTAGGAATAGTAATAAAAGGCTATTAAGGTATAAGCTAAGTATTATAATATAAGGTATAAATATTAGACCTATTATTAGGGATAAGTTATTAGGCTATTAATAAAGAACTTCTAATTTAAGAATCTTAAGCTAGTATGCTTTAGGCTATCTTATTAGTAGATCTAAGAAAGTAGCGCCTAGGTTTATATAGGTAGCTATTATAGAACTAGTTAGGATATAAGTATATAGAGTTTATTTATTATTATAATACTAAAGGATATATAATATATTCTTAGTTACCTTATTAGAGCTATAGGATAATTACTAAGTAAGTAGCGAGGGCTTATTTATATATCTAGAGCTTAAGGATAAGCTAGAAGAATAGGAGGTAGAAGAGATCGTTATATAATAAAGTATTAGTAATAATATATAGTACTTAGTTAAGTAAGTAGGATAGCCTATAGAATATAATATATAGGAGCTTATAGAGAACTTAGCGAACGCGCAAGAGGCTATTTATAAGTTTAATAAATAATATAAGAGGGTTTAGAAGAAATAGAATAACTAGTTACTAAAACTACTATAATAAGTTAGTAATTATGAACCACGAGATTATAGAATAGAACTTAAATTAGAAGTAAAATATTAATTAAATTAAGTAGTAACTTATTACTAATATTATAGCAAAAAGGGGTATTATCTTATAGAAAAGGGAAAAGAGCTAACGACCTAACTAGCTATTAATATCTTATTATAGCTATAAGGGTAACTACTTTAACTATAAGTAGTATTACTATAACTACTATAGTAACTAGTTACTAAACTAGCGCTACTAGTATCCCTAGTATTATTATCTATAAGCTAACTACTAGCTAACTTACTACTAGAGCTACTACCCGACTTATTACTAGAACTATTACTATTAGAGATAGTAAAAATAACCTTAGCCTTCTTGGTTTTCTTTACTAACTCTTTACTATTACTTTAGCTATACTTAGTAGGGGTATAGAGGTAAGAGGCGTAGGAGATAGAGTAAGTATTAATAATAATAATAAAGTAAGAGGGGATATTATTAGTAATATACTTAGTAAGGTTATCCTAAAGTTCCTTATAAAAGCTAGGAAAAAGGGTAATGTTATACTTATAAGTATATATAGGGACTAGCCTTATTCAAGGGTTATTATGTAGCTAATTATTCTTATTATAAAGGTAGTTAATAGGATTATTATTATAAATATATAGTAGCTAGGTAGTATTTAAGCGCTAAAGAATATTAATACTATGATAAAGGGTATTAATTTAAAAAGTAGTAGTTAGTAGGATATAATTAGTAAAGGAATAGTAAGTAAGAGCTTATATAAACTAGGATATTAAGCGCGAAGTACTTATAGATTAAGGCGAGCTCCTAAAGCCAAAGCTACTCTATATTATAGCTATTACTACTAGTAACAGGATTATAAATAAGCTTAGTAATACACTTCTATACTACTTAATAGTTACTAAGTATAGTAAGAATATAATAATTATAAAGAGGGGTTAGGATACTATCACGCTATTAGATCTAGATCTAATAGAATATATTCTAAGTTATTTAAATAGTGCTCTAAAGCTCCTAAGGGACCTATAAGATATTAATATATAGTAGCCTATTAGTAAATTAGTAGAGACTTATAATAATATATTTTTCTTATTAAAGTTATAATAAATGTATTTCTATATATAGTTCCTATATATATAGCAAAGGTAGATAATATCTTAATATATTTTAAAAAGATAGCTAAAATAAGGATAGCTACTATTAGTACTATTAATAAGATTATTAGAAAGAATCTTAGGATTATAGAGGTATTTTATTAGAATCGCGCCTATATATATAATATAAGATATTATAGAGAGCTATTAGTAAGAAGCTAGAGAGGAAAATAAGTAATATTAAAAGAGAGAAAAGGAAAAAGGGAGAAACACTTAATAATTATAGCAAAAGCTTATAAAATAGGTATTAAAATAGGAGAAATAGCTAGATTAAAAAAGGATTATAAAGAAGAGAAATTCTAACTAAGTTAGAGACCTTAAAAAGAAAACGCCCTTTTATATTTTAAGTTACTAAGTAATAAGGCTAAATAATTAGTAGTTATATACTACTAAATCGTTATATAATTATAAGTAACTAATTAGAAAATAATAGTAATAGTTAGAATTTAAAGATACCTATAACGCGGTAGAAAAATAAAAATACATTATTTACTATAATAGTTAAAATCTAGCGCGGAAAAGGCGATAGTAAATAACTTAATAAACGCGCTAAAACGTCGCCCTATAGCTAGTAACGCTACTTATTATAGTATAGGGCCATAGTACGCTACTAGTACGCCTTAGGGACTAAGGCTTTAGAGGGGGGGGGGAATTATAAGGAATAATAGTAAGTATAGGGTATAGAGCTACGCTATTAGTAAAACGTTAGCAAATTAATAGTAAATATATATACTTATAAGAAAACTCTATAAGCTATAGACTTAGAAGGTTAAGTAATAGTTTAATATAACTATATATACCTACGTTTTAATATTCTAGCCTTTCCTAGTTGAGGCCTATAGCTATACTCTTATAGCTAGATCTAGCTTACTAGGCGAGTAGGAGTCCTACTTACGTAGTAAGGAGGCGAATATTCCTATAAATATAGTATCTATATTATTATAAGGTTATCTATAGCTTTAAATTTTGTAACTTCTAAATGTAATAAGCTCTAACTACTTATATAAGATAGGTTTAGAAGCATTATAGCTTTAAACTTTATAATAACTACTAAATTAGGTTTATTCATAGTTACTAAAAGTTAACCTTCTAGCTTTAAGCTATTACTTCCCCTCTCCCCCCCTTCCCCCCCCCCCCTCCTCTATCTAAATAACCCCTCTCCCACCTTCCTTCTCTTATAACTTTATTACTTATAACTTTATAACTTTATAACCTTAACTTCTTAACTTTATCCTACTTAGATTATATCTATTATATCTAAGTTATAATAAGTATTAAAAAGCTTTTAGTAAGAGCTACTTTACTAGTAGTAAAGGTCTAATAAATCAATCTTAATTAGCTTATACTAATATCGCTTATTTTTCTAGAGTAAAAAGGAACATTCTAGTATGTATTAAAAACTACTTAGATTAATTAATAATAGCTAATTAATTATATCATTAAGGCCTTAAGCTTTCCCTTTCTTATCTCCTTTTAAATCTATTACTTCTATTATTCTAAAATCTATTTTAGATAATAAGTTATTAATAATTCCCTCCTTAAAGCATCCCCTCTTTATGGTTAACAAGATTTAGTAAATATTTTAAATCCCTCCTCTAAATAAGTAAGTATTTTAAACCTTCTCCTTTATTAAACCCCTCCTCTAAGTAATCCCTTTATTAAAAAAGTCCCTTTTTAAAGAAATCTGTTAAGTAATTCTTTAAACTTTCCTTTTCTTTGAATCTTTCTTCTCTTTTAACCTTTCCCTCTAAGTAATTCCTTTATTAAGAAGGTCCTCTCCTTAGGGAAGCTCTTATAATAATCCCTCCTTAGGTCCCCTCTTTAGGGAAATAAGTAATCCCTTTTAAAAAGTCCTCTTTTTAGGGGAATAAATAAGAATATTATATAAGAGCAAGAACTAGGTTATTAGTAGGAAGAAGATTAAATAATAATATCTATAAGATATTTAATATAAGAATTAACTACTTAAAGCTATAGCTTAGAGATAATTTCCCTAATTAAGATATACAAATGAGCTTAACTATTTTATATTACTTTTAATATAGCTCTATTACTCTTTCCTAATAGCTAATAATATTAATACCTCCCCTACCCCTTCCCCTTCCTCCTGACCTTAATACTAATTAGTAATCCTAATCCTAAATAATTTTAAAGCTATTACTAACTAGAAGATATATAGTTAAGTTAAGTTAATACGGTCTACGTAGTAGGCGAAAAATATGGGTAAAAATTCTATAAATCTTTAGAAGGTGTTTTCCTTAAAGGCGATAAGCCCTTTTATAAGGGTTAACGCGTTTAGGTACGTTTAACGTATTAAACGTATTAGATACCCTTAAGCGGGATAACTATACTAAGCGTATTTAGTATTAATTACTTATATAAGAAGAAAAAGGCGCTAACTACGATATATAGTATAAAATTTAATTTATACTTCCTATTATAGTAACGTACTAGTAAGTAGAGCTATACTATTATATATAAGTAATTATATATAACCTTACTTCCCTTCTATTTTATATATTTTATTATATCCTGCTTTAGGCTAAGGGAGTCTTAGGCGTAGTATTAGCTATCTTTAAGAGGTCGGGGTAATCCTTATCCTTATTATTAATAATCTCTTTAGCTATAACTAGGAGTTAGTTAATACTAATATTATAATTAGTAGCTAGTTAGATATTATCCTTATATTACTCTAGGAATAAGTAGCGAGATTTATTACTAACCTTAGGGTATAACTTAGTAACGCTATTATCTTTAATTATAGCGATTAAGGCGGTAAGGGAGGTAATATTAGCGCGAAGGCCTTAAAGGTTAGTAGCGTATTTATACTAAAAGTTAGCTACGTCCGTAGCCTTAGGGTTATTAAGGTCTAAAAGAGCATAGATAGCGCTTACGTCGTTGCTATTAACTATAGCATCGCAGTATCTACTTAATAATGAAGGATAGTAATATAGCGCTAAACTCTAGGTTACTTATAATTCGTTTAGTTATAAATAAGTTAAGAGCGCAGATATATACATATAGACTAAGGATAATTAAGCTATTCTAGATAAGTATATATAAGGTAAGGCGTTTAGTATAATAAGTAGTAATAAGGTTTGTTATATTAAAGAAATAGAGGCGCTAAAGGTATATATTAATTACCTCCTAAGTAGTTAGGAACTTTATATAGGAAAAGGTAAGGCAATAGAGGCTAGTAATATAAGTATAGGATTACTAGTTTATAATAACGATCTTCTTAATACTAGTAGTAGCGTTAGGCGTCTTAGTAGTATTAGGTATATTAATAGTATTAAAAGGGCTAATATTAGAGGAAGGATTAATATTAGGGCGATCCTCTAGGCTAGTAGCTAATGCTATATACTTAGTAGATAACTCAGTAGTAAGGTATTATTCTAGGCTAAGGAAGCCTAGGCTCTCTTATATTAATCCCTAGGGAATAGTTATAATAATAAACTTAAACTTATTAGTAGCTAACTTAATAAATTAGCCTAAGTTAAGAGTAATAACGCTAGTATTAGTAATATAACCCTCGGAGAGCGCTATAGTTAGGGTAATCTAGGTCTCCTTATATTTACTAAGTAGTATAGAGATATAGCTAACGTATTTACTATAAGCTCGTATTCCCTTAATAGCCTTAATAGTATTTACTATATTAGGAGTGCTAATACTAGTAGCTTACTTCTTAGGAGTAGCTATCTTATTAGTCTTATTCTAAGTAATAGGAGTTAATCTAGTACTAGTTATAATAATATTAGTTAATAGTTAAGGTTTAATATATTTAGTAGCGTTAGTAGCTTAGTTAAGTTAGCTAGTATTAAGGGATAGTTTAGGCTAATTAGTATTAATAGTTTTATTAGCTTAATTATATTTAATAGTAATAGGTTCGTTATCTCTGCTTAAGGCCTCTCTAGAATTAATAGAAATAGGCGTATTAATAATATTAATAGTATAGTATAAGTTATATTTAAGGGAGTTCTATATAGCGTTATAGAGGGATAGCTACTTAAGGTTTAAGATAATATTAGGAAATTAGTAGTAGAACTTAATTCGGTTTATAAATAGTAATTAGTTAACTAAGTAAGTATTAGTACCCGGGTAGATAATAAATAGGGTATTAGAAATATTATAACTAGTTCTATAATATTAGGTCTCTTAGTTAAGAGTATACTTAAAGATTTCTTAGTTATAAATATAATATCTAGGCTTATTATAAGGGATCTTAATATTAGATAGGTAGTAGTAAATATAGTTAAGGGTAATATACTTAGCGTCTTTATATTTCAAAGCGTTATCTATTTATAATAAAGTAATACCTAGGTATATTTAATATAGGTTACTCTAGTAGCGCTAAGCGCGCGATAATATAGAGCGTTAGTAAGATTCCTCGACGTCTAGATAAGGATAATAGTAATAAAGGGAGATAGTATAGTAACGGGGTTAAAGGCGTTAACGCTCTTTAGCGAAATATATATATAGAGGGAAAAATACGCTTAATATTAAGCGGGCGAAGGTAGTAGTAATAACTAGTAGGGTTACCTAGTAATATAAATTTATTTTATATATATATACTTAAGCGCTAATTTTTCTTATTAGTTAAATAAGAGTAGGGATCGACCTTCTAGCGAGGAGGGCGGTTATATTTATAAAGGTTCTTATAGTACTAAGGGTAGAAGGTATTTAAGAGGGAAGGTGTAATAAGTATAGTTATCTTTACTAACGGGATAGATATAAATATTGCTATTATTAGGGTAAAGTTCTTAGACGCGCTAGGCGCGCTAAACGTCTTTATTTTATAATAAGGCCTTAGTTATAATACTCTTTATAGTCTACTTATTTATTTAAGACGTTTTAAGTAGCACGTTCCTTATTTATAATATATATTATATTACTCTACTAGGTTCTTATAAGGCCTTCTTCTTAAGCGCCTTAGTAGTCTTTTACTAAGCTCTAATATTAGTTTAATACCCTATTAGATAGGTCTTTAAGCTTATACTTATTTATAGAGCTATTCTATCTCTTATTCCTTACTTTTAAATATAGTAATAAGTTTATCTATATTTATAATATCTTTATTTATCTAAATAGTATATATTAGTAAGTAACTTTTCTATTTAACTAGATATTATACCTTTCTTTGCGTAAGGGTTCGCTTCTTAAGAATGCTTTTAATCTTAAAATACTTATATACTTTAAGCTAATAAATATTATTATCTTCCTTAATATTAACTAGGCCTTAGTAGTTATCTTAATAGTTAAATAGGTTATTACTAGGGGCTAGTATTAGTATAAGTTAGATAATAGATATAACTAGGTAAATATTTATATTAGGTAGAATATTAAGGCGGTATACTAACTTACTAACGTATTTAAGGACCTTAAATAGAATATACTAGTAGCTATACTTTAGGTTTAGCTATCCTAGTAGATACTATCCTAATCCTACCTTAAGGTATACCTAGTTACCTAGCTTAAAAGTAATAAAACGATATTTTTTATTATATTATTCCTTTATATATAGCTAGGCTATTACGATTAAAATTTTCGCTTCCTCCTAGAAGATTTCGCAATTTATTTTAGGGTTAGTATTACCTAAGATATTTAACGCGTTATTAGTATTCCTACTATATAGGATTTAGTTTAGTAAATAACTAATAACTTATAAGTAGGCGTTATTAAGGTTATATTAAAGGCTTAGTAGTAATATTACCTAGTTATCGTTAACGAGGTTAAAAAAGTAACGAATAGCTAGTTTAATAGTTTAGTTCTTATATTCTAAGATACTATTAGTTTATAGATAATATACTATTAAGAATCTTAATTTAGTATATAATTTAGCCTATAGTACGGTCTAAAACTTTAATAGGAACTTCTAGCTATAATTAGATATAATAGCTTTTAGTATTCCCTAGTTACTACGCTAGAGGCTATAAAGAAGGAGGTATCCCTAGATCTTAGTAGTATATATTAAGTAACTTAGGATAGGAAGTATTACTTTAGAGAACCTATTAGTTATAATAAGTACTATATTAAGAAGTAGAAAGTTCTCTATTTATAGCCTAAATACTATAAAGGTATTTCGGGAAGTCTAACGATAAAGTCTATAGTAATTATATAGAAGGGAATAGCTAGTATTAATATTAGCTATAGCGCGCTAAGCAGTAGTTAATGTTCTATATTTATTATTCTATATTATAGGTAGTTAGCTATATAGTTATTAACTTATTATTCAAGATATAGTATATAAAAGTATTTATTAATAGCTTTCTATATTCGTTCCTTACCGAAGTAATAGTAGTTATTATAAGCTTCCTTAATAAGAGGCGTTACTAACTCTTTTAGAACGTAGAGCCTTTGTTTATTAGTATAGGGGTAAATATAGTAAAGAAGACTATTATATATAACGAAGTTAAGGTTTATATTATCTGCTTTTTTATAGAGTATCTTATATGCTCTACTCTAGGACTTAGAGTTAGTATATAATTAGATAAGCTTAGCCTTAAAGTTATTATTAAGATATACTTCTATTATAAAGTTAATACCTATTAGTATAATATCTTATATCTTATTAAGTTCCCTAATATCTTTAATAGGGATTTCTATTATAAGTAGGCGTAATAATATATCCGCTATAATATTTAATATTCTAGGGATATAATAATATACTAGGGAGAACTAGCTAAGATATTCTAATAATAATATAAGTTATAAGTTAGACCTCGTTTTATCCTCTAACTATAGCGATATTAATTTAATAATATTATACGTTACTAAATAGTTAGTAAGTACTATTATAAGGTCTCGTCTAGATAAACGTAGTATTAGCTAGCACTTCTTTACTACCTATACTAAGTAAGTAACTTTAAGTTTAGTAAGCTAATACTTCTATTTAGCTCATGGGCCTTACTAATATAAGTAATTAGATATATATTAGTATACTTAATAGGGTTATAAGGTTTCTATTTAAAATAGTTAGCTAGCTAGAAGATTAGCGCGGAATATCTATATTCCTTTAATAGGTTAAGCTATATAAATAACCACTTATTAGGGTTATAGTAGAATAAGGCGTTATCTACTATTAAGGCGTCCTTAACGTTATTAAAGCTAGTTACTTCTTCTAGTATAAGTTTAAAACTTATCTTTTAATAGAAGAACTTTCTTATAGCGCCTTTATCCTTCCCTTAAGCTTAGGCTTAGATAGGTAATATAGTTTTATACTATTAGAGTAGTTAAATATAATAACTATAATATAGTATTATATATAATAGATAACTAGTTACGCCTATCTAGTATTTAAGCTAGTAGAGGTTATAGGGGTACTTAACTTTCTTAATAGTATTAATATAGTCTTAAGTATTTAATAGTTTAAAGGTATTAATAGTAAAGCTAAGTAGCTTAATAGAAGGATATCTAATAAATAACTTCTTCGCTAAAAGCGAGAGTTTAAGATCTATAAAGAGTTTGAGAATTATATTAAGATACTTAAAGTAGGTATTAAGGTCCTTCGAGGCGATAACAATATTATTAATAAACGTATAGGTATATTCCTTATATAGTTATAGGAGTCTATTTATAATATTTTAAGTATAAGTAAGCGAATTATAGAATCCTATAAGTACTACCTTTAAGTATTCTTATCTCTAGTAGCTAATTATAGTAAATTAATCTTAATATTCCTTCTTAATAAGAAATTAATAGAAGAAGGATCGAGCGTTAACTATAGTAATCTATAGTTTATTATAAAGGTATTTAATAACGTCTTATTATAGTAGTATAGGGTATATATTAGGGATTATAGCTTTATTAAGAGCATATAGGTTAATAACTATACGACCTTTATACTTACTATCTACGATTTATTATATAATAAATATAAGGGCTCTAAATAATATAGGTCTAGAGTTACTCTATTCTATATAGTTTTAAGTATAGAGCTTATTTAAAGTTTTATTAATAGGTTTCTTATTTTCCTTACTAATAAGATAAGGTTATTATCTAATATTTATATTCTACTATCTTTTAATAAGTTTAACCTTAAGGTATTAATCTTCTAGAAAGTTAATTAGTCCTTAGTTTTTCTAAATAGCGGGGTAACGCTAGATAACCTCTTTAAGGTATTAAATAGCTTTAGCGTCTTAGTTATAGATATATATACCTTCCTTAGTAATAACTACTAGTAAGTATTTAAGCTTAGTTATATCTATCTTATTATTTAAGTTAATATTCCCCTTATAGATATCTCTGCTATTTAGCGTTATATTATTATTTATTATATTATAATTAGCGAGCGCTTCCTTACTAGTTAAGTTAGAGATTTCTACTTATTTATTAACTAATAGTTCTAGTAGCTAAGCGAGTATTATAAGCTTGCGATTAGAAAGGCTAGAAATAGCGTAATATATTAGATCCTTATATAACGATATTAAAAAGGCTATTTATAATTAATTATAAGTCTTTAGTTTAAGGTATCTATTAGACTTAAAAGGCGCTAGGGTTCTAAGCTTAATACCTTATTTAATTTTTAATAAGTAAGGCGCGTTATTAATAATAGGAACAAATAGTAAATTACCTATATATATATATATATACTCTTTATACTTTAGGCTAAATAGAAGGGACTCTATTTTACTAATAATATATTAATTCAAATAGTAGAGCGATTATATAGCGCCATAGTTATATTTCTTATAGCGTATATATTATAAACCTTTAAAGGGACTTTTAAATAGATCTAAGAGGGAATTTAAATATTATCGCAGGATATAATTCGGATATATAATTCCGAGTTTAGAATATTAAGCCTATTAGGTATATTAAAGTCCTACCCTATAAGTAGATTAGTATCTAAATATAGGATAAGCTATATACCTATATAGAGATTAGTAGTTATTATATAGCTATTAGGTTATTATCCTTATATAAGATTTATAAAGGTTACTTAGGCGATAGTCTTAAGGCTTCCTATACCTTAGAGCTTAAATACCTTAGGTTCTCTTAAGAGGGTATAGAACTATTATAAGTAGGCTTCGCTTATAACTAAGCGGTCTGCGCTAGTATTAACGTAGATTATAATTAGTAGTCCGTTGCGATAGCCCTAGATAATAATCTTAGCGTATATCTAGTAGTATAAATATATAACTATATATTACTATAGCTTAATAGGACTAATAAGCGTTATATTTAGCTAAGGGGATAGAAAGGTCTAATATAAGAAGATACCCTCGAAGTTAGTATATAGCTTAGCGTTATAAAAATAGGTTTCGCACGAGTAGATTCCGGGATCCTTAAGGAGCGAATTCTAAAAGGAGTTAATATTAAAAATAAGGTACTTATCCTTATATCTAGGGATATAACCTAGAGGGTATTCGTAGTAATAAGTAAGTTAAGTAACTAAGTTAATATATTTAGGATCGTCTTCCTATTACTCTTAGTTAACCTCGTTATTAGTACTAATAACTAAGTTTTCTTTATACGAGTCTAAATCCTCGCTAGCCTTAATATACTAGATATAGTTAAAGTCGCCCTTATCTAACGAAGTATATACTTCCTCTTCTACTTACTTACGACTAGTACCTTTAGTAGTATAGGCTAAAGGGTAACTAGGTAGTTAAGGATATTAAATATATTAACTAGGCTATTTATATTAGTATTTAGGCCTTTATTATTAGTTAAACCAAATTCCCTTATAAGTAGAGCTTAATAAGGGTTTAGTAGTTATATTAGTAGCTTAATTTATAGGTCTTAATAGTAATAGGCTAGATATAGTCTCTTTTAGGTTTATATAGTATAGGTAACGAGTAGCCGTAGTATAGCCTACTTTTAAGGTCTCTTTTAGTAATAATTACGTCGCTAAGGTTCCTATATAGGTCGCCTTAATAGATAGTTAAACTAATACTCGCTAGGATCCTTTAGTAACTATTTAATACTAGCTAGGGACTATCTTCTATAAGCTTATAATAAACTTATCGTAGTTTATATTACTAGTTAGCTAAGGAATACTAATAACTAGTTCTATATCTATCTTATTATAAGTAATAGTTAATACCTTAGATTCGCTCTCTTTAGTATCTTTATATAGTCGAGTAACCTTAGTTATCTAGTATTAAATATTATATTAATTCTATATATTATATAGAGTATACCTCTCCTTAGTTAAACGTACTTTAGTAATTTTATATAGTAAATAAAAACGTTTAAGTAATAACTCTTTCTAATAATCTAACTTATAGTTAGGGTCCTTAAGTTCTACTTTCTTATTAAATATTAGATTAGTATAATACTAGTCTGAGGTATACTTTAGTAAGGTTTAATATAGGTTAAGAGTAGTTATAGCTAGGTTCCTATTATCTAACTTAGCATAGCTATTAATAATATTAATAAAAGAATATATATTTTAGTAGATAGTCCTTAAATTACTATTAATATATATATCTTTAACTTTATTATTATATAGAGATAGATCAAATAACCTAATTATATTAATCTTAAATCGAGGAGTACTATACCTAGGTTTTATAACTAATATTCTAGCTATTACCTATACTACCCCTTCTTTATTTATAGAGAGAAGGAATATAAGAAAGTTATAGCTAACTAAGAACCTATTAGAGTTAGATAATAGTTTAATAGTATCTCTTAGCCTAGCTAGTAGTTAAGGGCGTTAATCGCCTTAGCTATTACTACTACTATAGCTAGGGCTACCTCCTCTACTATTTTAGCCCTCGGGGTTACTATTATTACCTCTATTACTAGGATCTCTAGGTAGTATAAGTAATAATAATAGTAGAGGAGCGTCCTCTATATATTTAATATCCTAATTATATCCTTTACTTTTATTAAGGTTTAATAGACTAGCTTCTAGTTCCTAGGCGCCTATCTTACTATATTACTTACCTAAGCTATAAATACTAGGGTAACTCTATAAGTCGCTTAGCTTAGGTATAAGAGGGCTACCTATTCCTTTTCCTTAGGTTAGGAATAAAGTATTTAATATATCTTTACTTTTTTTAAATAATATAAAAAAGGTATTTAAGCTTAGCTCTAGTATTAATATAGTAGTTATATCCTCTAATATAGGTTTAAGAAGTAGGAGTTATAAACTATTTATAAAATTTTATCTAAACTTATAATATTCCTCTAGAGTTAATAAGAGTACTAAGAAAGCTTTAGGGATTATTATTATATTAAGTTTAGATATAGGTTTTAGGATATCTAGGTTATTTATAGCTTTAGCCCTTAGGGTCTTATAGCCTCCCCTCTCTTTATCTTCTTTAAAAGGGAGTATTAGGTCTAGAGTCTAGCCCTATTTAGTCTCTATCTTAATATATTAATTATAATAAGGGAGATTAAGGTAATACTACTACCTAATAGTATTAGTAAATAGTCATAAGTTAGTTATTTATACCTATAGGACCTTACCTTAACTATATTAAGCGGTCTTATACGCTTCCCTATATAATATTAACTTTTAAAGAAACTATAGCAGTTTACTAAACGTTATTCGAAGTTCTTATAAGTAATAGCTATAATACTTACCTTTATTACTAACCTAAGAAGGGTATACTTAGTCTAGGTAAGTAGCGCGTAGAACTTATCTAGGTATTACTTAATTACTACTATAAAGTTTATAATAATTAAATAGTTAATAGGTTCTAGAAGGTTAGACTTAAGACCTTCTTTAACCTCATAATTAGAAAGTAGCTCGTGGGGTATTATTATTAGAGGTTTAATATCTCTTAGGGATATCTCCTAGTTAAGGGAAATAGTAAAAGGTTAATATCTCTTATTAACGTTTCCTAGTTAAAATATAGGGGGAGTTTAGAGGCTTTTAATAATATATAATATAAGAATAGGTATATAGGTAGCAAAAGGGGCGGTAAAACAGCCTAAATAATAGATATTAATAGGCTGAGTAATATAGTGATGAAAGCTGATAAATTTAAGCATAAGGAGGTAGTTTTCCTGGAATCAATTGATGGTATTAATAATGTTATTAATGATATTTCTAAGTTATAAATCCTACCCTCACGAAGTAAGGGGTAAGATATTCTAAAACGTAACCGCAAAGTAGTAGCTTATTGAGCAGAAATCGCGCTCGGATCACTATGTGGTCCATGCGTAACTTCTATATATTTATAGCTATAAAGCTAAGGATTATAAATATATATATATATAAATATATAAGGTTATTGCTATTCTTAGAATTTATATAGATTATTAAAGTATTTATTCTATAAAGGAAATGCTTTTATAGTTATTACTTTATGTTTTATAGTTATTAAAGTATGATTAAAGAGATACTATATAGGTATATAACTATATATA